>CAMOHE010053157.1:3510-28171 GCA_946598075.1 Artocarpus hirsutus | reverse complement strand
TCAAGACAGAATTATTAATCCAAATCAATTCACTTTATGTCCCGATCCAACACATCGTCACCTATGACAACGTGCCAATGTTTCTATTCACGGAGTCCACCTCCGATGGTCAAGACAAACCATCTCCCAATAGGGATATAGACAACATAACAATCTTTACATGAATAAAGCGCCCAACTTTATTCCCTCGATTGCGGATCTTATGATTTAGACCGTCACCTTAAGAATCGTGTCTTCTGCATAATCTGTTCATCATATGCCCAATTCTTAAAGGTTTAGACCGACAGTCTCAGACTATTGTTTGCTTATCATACATTCAACAAATATGAACGTAAAGAGGACAAAATTTGGTATATGAATAATAAATGAATTCTTTATTGATAAAAATGTCTTCAAAAACTCATTACATTTTTACTCCTTAGGGCATACATGTCTAACAGTTCATCCCCTGGGTGACCCGAAAATTAAAAAAAAAATGGAGGATGTCATGGGCCTGGGCCTATGACACAAAGGTGAAAATAAAGGGGGGGTTGGTTAAGGATCCGGGTAGGGTCCTCCCAACTCGGTCTAGCCCCGACCTAGTCAACGTTGACTTTGAACAAGTTGACTTTGACCAAATTATTTATTTATTTATTTTAATTTTGGCCATTTTTGGTGCAATTCTAAATTCAAATATTGGTATTTTATATATATATATTGAGATGAATTAATTGATGCAACATATCACCAAAGTGGCCTCTCTTGTGAAAATTAATTTGTTTTGGAATATAAACGGTTGTGTCCATGCAACTTATGTAAATATCGACCGGCCCAAAGGAAGGCAATATTTGACAGAATTGCATGTACACCTGTGGCAATAAACACGTGATGATTATTCTGTTTTACATGTGAATAATAAATCGGCCCAAAGGAATATTATTATTTGACATGTTCTTATTGTCAGTGTTTGATTACTACACCAAGATATCACTTACAAGTTAATATTTCTATCCAAAGACTAAATATTAATGGAGTGCCCGATATCTTGAGATGGGTTTACCTTTATTTGGATTTATTATTGTTATTATGGATTCTTATGTGAGCTTGTTTTGGGTTTGTTTGTTTTGTTCTCTGTATCAGCTACTAGTTCTACCTCTAATATTACTGCCAACATCAATTCAATTCCTATGTTGAATGGTAGCAACTTCAAATCATGGCAAGAGAACCTCTTAATAGTTCTTGGAGTCATGGATCTCGACCTTGCGTTAAAGGTTCCTTCTCCCACACTTCTTACAAACAAAAGTTCCTCTGATGAAAAAAGAGACATGGAAAGGTGGGAGAAGTCAAAGCGCATGTGTATGATGATCATGAAAAAGGCCATTCCAGAAGCATTCAGGGGCACCATATCATAAATGATAAAGACAGCCAAAGAGTTCCTTGAGGACATTGAGAAGAGATTTGCCAAAAATAAAAAGGCTGAAACAAGTACACTTTTGGCAAACCTCATCTCAACGAGATACAAAGGTAAAGGGAACATCAGGGAGTACATCATGGAAATGTCTCATATTGCTTCAAAATTGAGAGCACTTAAGCTTGACCTTTCTAAGGACTTGCTAGTGCATTTAGTTCTTATATCTCTTCCTACACAATTCAGTCAGTTCAAGGTGAGCCATAATTGCCAAAAGGAGACTTGGTCTCTTAATGAGCTCATCTCACACTGTGTGCAACAAGAAGAAAGGATGAAGTAATAAAAGACAGAGAGTACTCACTTGGCTAGTACTTCCAAGGACAAAGGGAAGAAAAGGAAGAAGAATAAGGAAGCTGTAGTTACAGCACCTCAAAAGAAAAAACAAAAGAGACTGGTTGATCTGGAAGGCATAGGTTGTTTCTTCTGTGGAGCTGCAGGACATAAGAAGAAGCATTGCACCAAATATCACACTTGGCGTGCCAGAAAAGGTATGCTTCTTAATTTAGTTTGTTCTGAGGTTAATTTAACTTCGGTATCTGAACAAACTTGGTGGATAGATTCTGGTACAACCACTCATATCAGTGTGTCTATGCAGGGATGCCTGAGATGCCGAAAGCCAAATGATGGTGAAAGATACATCAACGTAGGCGATGGCAAGAAAGTTGAAGTAGAAGCAATAGAAAAATTTAGATTATTGTTAAAGACTGGATTTTATTTGGATCTTGATGAAACATTTATTGTACTGTCTTTTTGGCGAAATTGATTTCTATTTCTGCTTTGGACAAATCTAGTTATTATTGTTCATTTGGAAATGGAAAATTTAGTTTGTTTCATGATTCAAAATTAGTTGGTTCTGGTTCTTTATCAGGTTATGATAATCTTTATTTACTTGATACAATTGCTTCATTTAATGAATCCCTGCAATTAAATACACGAGGTATAAAGAGAAAATTAACCAATGAGAATTCGGCTGCGTTGTGGCACAAGAGATTGGGTCATATCTCCAGAAGGAGAATTGAGAGACTTATGTCAGATGAAATTCTAGACCCTTTAGACTTTACAGATTTTGATATTTGTGTTAATTGTATTAAGGGGAAACAAACCAATAAAAGGAGATTTGAAGCCAACAGGACTTTGGACGTCTTAGAATTAATACATACAGATATTTGTGGGCCATTCCCTATGGCTTCTTGGAATGGTTAACAATATTTTATAACATTCATAGAAAATTTTTCCATATATGGCTACATATATCTCATTCATAAAAAGTCACAGTCACTGGATGTGTTCAAAAATTATAAGGCTGAAGTTAAAAACCAACTCAGCAAAAGGATTAAAAGCATCAGATCTGACCGTGATGGTGAATACTATGGTAGATATGACGGTTCAGGTGAACAACGTCCAGGACTGTTTGCTAAGTTCCTAGAGGAAAGCGGTATCGTCCCGCAGTACACTATGCCAGGTTCGCCCACTATGAATGGTGTTGCTGAAAGACGAAACAGAATGCTTAAGGACATGGTGAGGAGTATGATTTCTCATTCTACCTTACTAGAATCACTCTGGGGAGAAGCGCTTAAGACTGCAGCATATATCCTTAATAGGGTTCCAACTAAGGCAACTGCCAAAACCCCTTATGAACTTTGGACGGGCAAAAAGCCTAGTCTAAAGCAACTGCATATTTGGGGATGTCCAGCTGAGGCAAGGCCTTATAGGCCTAATGAAAAGAAACTGGACTCAAGGATGGTTAGTTGTTATTTCATTGGATACTCTGAAAGATCCAAGGGGTACAAGTTTTATGATCCCACAACTAAGTCGATTTTTGAGACAGGAAATACCCAGTTCTTTGAGGATGCCGAGTTTGCGGGGGGAGATATGGTTAGGGACTTTGTCTTTAAAGAGGAATATGTTGATATTTCCACAGCTATTATTGACACTGATCAGGTTCCTAATCCTGACATTGTTCAAGAAGCAGACCCAAATCAAGACAATGTCGGAGAAGCTCCTATTTTAGAAATTGTTTCAGAAGAACAAACTCAACCACCTCAAGAACATATGCCATTAAGGAGATCCACTAGAGAGAGGAGAAGTGCGGTGCCAGATGATTACATTGTATTTCTCCAAGAACATGAGTATGACATTGGTGTGGTGGAAGATGATCCAATCAACTTCCTTCAAGCCATGGAAAGTTCTAGATCTCAAGAGTAGATTGATGCCATGAATGAAGAGATAAAGTCTATGAAGGACAATGACGTTTGGGATCTTGTCCCATTGCCTAAAGGTGCGAAACCCATTAGTTGCAAATGGATATTTAAGACCAAGAGGGATTCGAAAGGCAATGTGGAGAGATATAAGGCTCGTCTTGCCGCTAAAGGCTTTACATAGAAAGAAGGCATCGACTATAAAGAAACTTTCTCTCCGGTTTCTTCGAAAGACTCTTTCAGGATTATAATGGCATTAGTGGCACATTTTGATCTTGAGCTCCATCAGATGAATGTTAAGACTGCGTTTCTCAATGGCGACATTGATGAAACAATCTATAGGGTGCAACTGGAAAACTTTGTGTCAGGAGATGCAAAGAAGATGGTTTGCAAATTAAAGAAATCCATCTATGGGCTTAAGCAAGCTTCTCGTCAGTGGTATTACAAATTCCATCAAGTTATCATCTCATTCAATTTTGAGATGAATTTGGTCGATGAATGTATATACCACAAGTTTAGTGGGAGCAAGTATATTTTCCTGGTTTTATATGTCGATGACATTTTGCTTGCCAGCAACGATATAGGCTTATTGCACCAAACCAAGAGATTTCTATCAAAGAAATTTGAGATGAAGAATCTTGATGATGCCTCTTTTATGTTGGGTATACAGATACACCGGGATAGCTCTCGGGGTATTCTAGGATTATCACAAAAGGGCTATATTGAAAAGGTTCTCAAAAGATATGGCATACAGGATTGTAAACCAGGTACCCCTGTGGCTAAAGGAGACAAGTTTAGTCTCAATCAGTGCCCTAAGAATGATTTTGAGGTTAAGGAAATGCAGAAGATTCCTTATGCGTCAGCAGTAGGGAGTCTGATGTATGCTCAAGTTTGTACGCGACCGGATATTGCGTATGTTACAGGGATGTTGGGTAGGTACTTAAACAATCCTGGAAAGGATCACTGGGTAGTAACCAAACGAGTCTTGAGGTATTTACAGAGAACAAAGGACTACATGCTCACGTATCAGAGGTCGGAACAACTTGAGATCATTGGGTATACTGACTCCGATTATGCTGGATGCCAAGATAGTATGAAATCTACGATGGGCCATGTCTCTAGTTGGAGGTGCTGTCTCTTGGAAGAGTGCTAAATAGTCTCTTACAGCGTCTTCTACGATGGCGGCAGAGTTCATAGCATGTTATGAGGCGTCCAACCATGGAATATGGCTGCGAAATTTTGTCACAGGGCTGCGCATAGTGGACAATATTCATAGACCACTCAAGTTATTTTGTGACAATAAGTCAGCAGTTTTATATTCCAACAACAACATGAGCTCGACAAAGTCAAAGCATATAGAGATCAAGTTCCTGGTTGTGAAAGAAAGAGTTCAAAGTGGACAATTGTCTATAGAGCACATCGGCACAAACTCCATGATTGCGGATCCGCTTACTAAAGGATTGAGACCCAAAATGTTTCATGAGCACACTGCTCGTACGGGTGTCATATCATTTCAGGATATTCAGTTTTAGTGGGAGTTTGTAATTTTAAATGCTTTTATGTTATAGACATTTTCAGTTTTTTTAGGTTTATGGAATTTTAAAGTTATTTTCTGTAGAAATAAAGTTTCAGTTTATTCACACTCTGATTTTAGTATGGTTTGATCTCACTAAAGTTTTCAGGTGGACCAGTTGAAAATAGGCATGTTATGATCACATTGCATGAAATTTCCATGCTACACATCCATGCTTGATCTTGTTGTTAGTTGTATTGGTATATGTGATCATTGATGGGTCTAGTTACGACATATGTAACGAAGGTCGCTTTGATCCTATATTAATATGGTTAATAGACAAGATTGTTGAGATGAATAAGGTTTTGATAGCAAAATTCATGAGCTCATAAAGTATAATTCATATTTGTAAAGTTTCATATAGAGCCCAAGTGGGAGATTGTTGGATCAAAATCCAATATATGAGCTAATATATTAAATAAATACGAATTAAAGGCTATCAGATAAGGTTGCCCAATTAAAAGTGATCAATTTGGGCTTTGGGATTTTAATGCATCATTAAGTGTGGGCCTCCTATATGTAGAGACCAAAAGGGTAATTACTAATTTTATGATGGGCTAAATTGGTAATTAAGAATAATTGCTAGAGTTTAGCAATTATATAAAGGGGTTGTGGTCCCCAAGTCAGTACGTGTCACAACCCGCCTTTTCGGGTAGTGATAAAATCTTTTTCTTACTTACTTAGGGGAAAAAATTGAGAGAATTTTTTTTTCCAAACTGAATAAATATTTTACATACTATAATTTTTAGTAACTTCCAAAATACTTTCACAATCTTGTATTTACATAAACATTCTTACTTTACAACATTTTTCTGTTCAAACTCTTCTTTTCGAAATAACTTTTAATACACATAGCGGAAACAATCATTAGCGGACTCCATACCTAATCTGCACACATCATCCGTCCGCCAGCTCATCGTTAGAATTTATTCTAACCTTCTTGTCGGAATACCTACAGCAAAAAAAAATTGATGAGCTAATGCCCAGTAAGTCCCATAAATCCCACATGGACAATCAAATGAATGCATGGTTCAATTATGCTTTCTTATGAACTTTCCTTATCTTCATCGTTTCTTATCTTCCATTAGGGCCCAAGTGTTCGTACCATTGCGCAATTTCATTAGGGTCTACGTAACACCATGACCATATTTTATCCTTCAAACTCCCCTTACTTCGGGAGGCGGTACAACACTTTTCTTAACTTCTGGTGACATATTTACCAGTTCATTTAATATGGTTGTCATACTAGGCATGAAATGACATTCACATGTTATCCATAAAACATAAGTTCGTATGCATTGTAGAGTACCCATAAGTACCTGTTTCATAAACATACATGTTTTCATGATCGTGTAGACAAGTACACCATATATCGCATGTAACAATACATAACATGATATACACTCAAGTATTTTAATCGTATACACACAGGTACTGAATCTATATCTCTAGGCATTCATTTCATAGCAACAAACAAGTTCACATTGGAATTTATGCCCTAATATGCATATTCTCGTATTCTACACCTACCATTTCATGTTGTAGGTGGGAAAGGTACTTACTTGTTTTTGCGTACCGTAAAAATCAACTTTGTTCTCCTTTCTCCTAGACTTCTAGGATCCTGTTGGCCAATTACAACATTATAAGCCAATTTTCAGTACGTTTCGTTACAAAAAGTTCATTACGTAATTATTCGAGTTGATAACTATACACAACTCTATAAATACTAATTTCCTTATTTATGTCGAATTCTACCCTATCGTCACTTACGAAAAGTGAAAATCTTCCTAATCATTTTCTTTTCTTACTTGAGACCCTTCTAGAGCTATTCGGGTTATTCGGGCAAAAATGACGATTTTGCCCTCCGTGGCCCTATCGACCTATTTGAGCTCGGTTCCGTTCTTTTAATAAAAACAGTCACACATTAATTTCAAAATAATGTCCTAGTGGCTCACATCCCTTTATTTCACACTTAAGCCCCATTTTCATAAAACTTTACGGTTTAGCCCTTAAACTAAAAATTGTGACAATTTTGCCCCTGGGCTAAAATTTTCTATTTACATCAAAAATTCCTTTTTTTCATAAGAAACATTTTTTTCTTGAAGTATCATACCTCAAATCATTTTGAAAAATGACATTTTTGCCATTTTGCCATATTTTCACTTTTAACAAATTCTTGAAAATTCAAAAACTCACAAACGGTTGAGTTTTTTCGACGAACCATTTGCAATGCCTAACAGTTTCGTCAAGATCTACAACTTTTGTGTTTTAACTTTTCCCAAAATCTCACTGTATAGGGGTGTTTTTGGCTATTTTCTATTTCTACCGAGAAAGAAAGTTTTCTTTCAATTTAGTCCCTAGGACGTTTTTGTCAAAATCCCTTTCAAAATTTCAAATCTACCCCTGCAGAGTCTATTCCATGCCTTACTCAGGTCATTTTCATGCTCAAGCCTCATTTTTACACAATTTAGCCTTAAAATTGCAAAAATATTATTTTATGCAAAAACTACCGTTTTGCTCCATAACCCAAAAATTTCATCATCTAACCAGGTCATTCATCATATTCACATACAATTCCATCAAGTATAAGCTCAAAAGCTCATATGGGTTTGAGAAAATAGAAATCAAACAAAAATTCAAAACTTTAAATATCAAAACTTACCAAATATCCTCTTTTTGATTTCTAGCCTTGAAATCCCTTTTGATCTGCCTTCCAAACTCCCTTTTCATGTAAAAATGACATAGGTTAATATTTCCCCTTCAACCCATGAAAAACCCCTTGAAAACTCAATAAAAAGTTTAAAATTTTACCTCTAATCTTGTAAAAATCCTTGGGGTTTGCTTCTAAAATTGTTTTGGGTTTATTTTTGCAATTTTTGAGGTTGAGAAAATTTTCTTGAAGCTTCAACTATGGCTGCCGAATCTTGGTGGAGAGGAAATAAATGAAAAGTTGTGATAAGCATGCCTTAAATGCATCCTTATCTCCTTTGGTGACTCATGGTAACCCATAAGTATACCTCTAGGTGTCATCACATGGTTGGGCCACCTTTTAAGGCTTGGTGGCCTAATAACAAGTTAGCAAATGTCCACTTAGTTGGGCTAAAAATTTACCTAAAAATTTACCCAATGTAATTTTTCGTCACGCAGTATTTTTCTTATACTGCTGTGATCAACACATGTATTTCCTATCCTTAGACTGTATAAAAAATATTTAACTTACTTTTCGTTCAATTTTAGAGGCCAATCATAACATTTTTCATATCTGCGTTTTTACTTAGCAATATTCTTATACTGTTCTGGCCTCCTTTCTACCCCAGGTTAGGGTTTGGACAACCTCTGTGTCCTAGTTGCATTCTAGTCATTCATTCGCTTATACCACAATTTCACAATTAATTGTGATATAACATTCATTTTATGGATATTATTCACAGATTTCTAAGTAATTCAACTCATAAAATCTGTATTTTACCATATCCAACATTTCATCATATTTCCCATAAAATATGCAATCAATGCCGTTTATTCCTATTTTATCATAATTTTTACAAAATTACAACTTTTTACAAAAATCACATTTTTTTAAAAAGTAAATTCATTAATTAAACCCAATTAAATATTAGGTTTATTAACGAAATTTTCTCGGTCATTACAATCTACCCCCCTTAAGAATTTTTGTCCTCAAAAATCAAAACAACTCGGGGTAGCTTTTCCTCATCTCATCCTCTCGTTCCCATGTTGACGAGAGGTATCTTCTTGTTTCTTAACTCTTTCTCTTCTCGTGCCAGTATTTGAACTGGTTTCTGTTCATAAGACAGGTTCTCCTGTATATCAATTTCCTCCGATTGCAGAACATGCGAAGGATCCGGTACGTACTTCTTTAGCATGGACACATGGAATACGTTGTGTACCGATGCCAAATCAGAGGGTAAGGCTAACTTATAAGCTACATTGCCTATCCGTTCTAAGATTTCAAATGGTCCAATGTATCTTGGGCCAAGCTTTCCTTTCTTTCCAAATCTAATTACTCCTTTCATTGGTGTCACCTTCAAGAAGACCAAATCCCCTACTTGGAATTCCAGGGGTCTTCGTCGTCGATCTGCATAACTCTACTGACGATTGAAGGTAGTTTCCATTCATTGACGGATTAGTTTCACATCCTCCGTCGTCCTTTGTACAAAATCTTTTGTCGATAATGCCTTTTCTCCTATTTCATGCCAATGTAGTGGCGATCTACATTTTCTTCCATAAAGAGCTTCATAAGGAGCCATTTCTATGGAAGCTTGATAGCTGTTATTGTAGGCAAATTCAATCAATGGAAGCTTCTTGTCCCGTCCTCCTTTGAAATCTAGCACACAGGCTCTCAGCATATCCTCCAAAGTTTGAATGGTCCTTTCAGATTGGCCATCCGTTTGTGGGTGAAAAGTTGTACTAAAGGTCAGCTTTGTTCTCATTGCTTGGTGAACGCTCCTCCAAAACCTAAAGGTAAACCGACCATCTCGATTAGAAATAATAGATTTCGAAACTCCGTGATATCTACTATCTGGGCTACATATAATTCAGCTAGTCTTTCCACAGGACTGTTGAGTTTGATGAGTAAAAAGTGGGCTGATTTCGTCAATCTATCAACGATTACCCATATAGCATTGTGTCCACCCGTAGTCCTCGGTACCCCAGTCACCAGATCCATAGTTATCTGGTCCCATTTCCATTCTAGAATTTCGATCTTCTGTAATTCGCCTGCCAGTCGTTGATGCTCGGCTTTCACCTTTTAGCACGTAAGACATTTAGCGACAAACTGCGCGACATCATTCTTCATTCTGCGCCACCAATAGTGCTTCTTTAAATCTTGGTACATCTTAGTAGCTCCTGGATGAGCCAGTTAGGTGCTTCATGAGCTTCCTCTAGTACTTGCTTCTGTAATCCTTCGTCTTTGGGAATGCAGACTCTGCCCTTATAATGGAGAATGCCATCGTCTAAGATGCTAATTTTCTTTTCTTTGTCCTCAAGAGCTTCATTCTTAGCTTTAAGCAGCAACGGATCTGCTTCTTGTTGCTCCTTTAGGTTCTCCAAGATAGCAGGTCGAAAAGATAAATTGGCTAATCCTCCAGTGACTAGCTCTATTCCCGCTTCCATTAAGTCTTTTTGAAGAGGTCTTGGCATTAACTTTATCCTCGCAAGCGAAGACATGGTTCTACGACTGAGGGCATCGGCTACTCGGTTAGCTTTTACCGGGTGATACAGGATCTCACAGTCATAGTCTTTGACTAACTCTAGCCACCTTCGTTGTCTCATGTTGAGCTCTTTTTGCGTGAAGATATATTTCAGACTCTGATGGTCTGTATAAATCTCGCACTTAGCTCCATAAAGGTAGTGGCGCCATATCTTTAGTGCAAATATAACCGCTGCTAATTCTAAGTCATGCGTCGGATAATTCCTTTCATGATCCTTCAATTGTCGAGACGCATACGCAATCATCTTTCCGTTTTGCATCAATACGGCTCCCAATCCCATTTTTGATGCATCGCTGTAGATTACAAACTTTCCTAAGTCTGGATCAGGTATTGTCAGCACTGGAGCACTTGTAAGTCGCCTTTTTATCTCCTCGAAACTTTCCTCACATTTCTTAGTCCATTCGTACTTTGCTGCTTTTGGGGTAAGTGCAGTAAGTGGTGCTGCAAGTCGGGAAAATCCCTCTACAAAACGTTGATAGTAGCCTGCTAATCCAAGTAAACTTCTGATTTTTGTTACGCTTTTCGGTGTTAGCCACTTATTTACCGCTTCCACTTTGGAAGGATCAATGGATATTCCATCCCGTGTCACCACGTGTCCAAGAAAATGAACCTTCTCCAGCCAAAACTCACATTTCGAGAATTTGGCGTACAATTGATGCTCTCTCAGCAACTGCAATGCAATCCTTAAGTGCTCTTCATGTTCCTTTGGCGTTCTTGAATATATGAGAATATCGTCGATGAAAACGATGACGAACTTATCGAGATATTTCTTGGAGATCCGATTCATGAAATCCATGAAGGCTGCTGGGGCATTGGTCAGTCCAAATGGCATGACGCAAAACTCGTAATGCATATAACGTGTTCGGAACGCCGTCTTCAGTACATCTTTTTCTTTAACTCAAAGTTGGTGATATCTTGAGCGCAGATCAATCTTTGAGAATACTGACGCTCCTTTTAGTTGATCGAACAAATCATCGATCCTCGGGAGTGGATACTTGTTCTTAATCGTGACCTTGTTTAGTTCCCAATAATCAATGCACATTCGTAACGTTCCATCCTTCTTCTTGACAAATAGAACAGGTGCCCCCTATGGGGAGTGACTTGGTCGGATGAATCCCTTATCCAACAATTCCTTCAGTTGAGCTTGAAGTTCCTTGAGTTCCCCTGGTGCCATTCGATATGGCACTTTCAAAATCGGGGCTGTTCCGGGAGTCAATTCGATTTTAAATGAAATTTCCCATTCCGGTGGCAATCCTGGCAACTCGTCGGAAAATACATCAATGAATTCTTTTACGATGGGGACCTTCTCTGGTCCTAACTGAGCTTCTTGATCTTTCCTTACTAAATTCACCAGACAACTAGTGCATCCACTTTCCAGCATCTTCCTTGCCTTCAATGCTGAAATCATCGTCTTAGGAGCTTTGGGAATCTTCCCAGAATACACAAACTTTTCACTTCTTGAAGGTCGAAACGTAACCTTGTGGTGTCGACAGTTAATCTTAGCCGTGTATTTTCCCAGGAAATCCATTCCTAGGATGACATCGTAATCTTGTATATCGGTTATTATCAAATCAATATACAATTCCCTTCTACAAATGACTATTGGTACATGGCGTAACCAATAATCAGCACTTAATACCTCCCCAGAGGGTAGTGCAACTTTAAAAGTTTGTTCTATTCTATCTCCCTTACTTCCTATTTGTTTCGCAAACATAAGTGATGCAAATGAATGTATTGCTCCAAAATCAAATGAATGTATTGCTCCAGAATCAAACAAAACATATGCATTAGTGTTGGCAACAAAAAACTGACCTGTCACCACCGATGAGGTTCCTACGTCCTCTTCTTTCTTCATGTAGGCATAAATTCAATCACTTAGTTCTGGAGCTTCTAATCGCCCTTGACTGACACTAGGGCCTTCAATATGGGCCTGAACTTGGGCCGCATGTAACTGATTTCCTTAAGGCCTTTGCTGTGCCTGACTAGTCTGACCTTGAGGATTAGAAAAACAGTTTCTGGCATAGTGCCCCTCCTTTCCACATATATAGCACTTATTAGTGCCAGCCTTGCATTCCCCTACATGCCTTTTCCCACATTGACCACAGAGGGGTTTGTTATTCCCTCCATCGTTAATCCTCTTCTGGGGCTGTCCTTTCTAATTCTTTGAACTACTTACATTCCATTTCCTCTTATTGCCAACGTTACGGATGTGTCCCACGGAAGGGTTCTGGGATGGCCCTTAACTCGAGGCACTTCCTTGCCGCTTTACCTGAGCAACTTGACCTTGCTTAGCTAAGGCTTTCTCATCTTTCTGAACTTTGAAAATCCTTGTTTTTTCCTCTTTGTCACGGGCAATTCTGAACTCAGCTCTAGCAGCTCGTTCAATGCAATCCCCTATGTCTTTGGGAGCTTGCCCTCCACTATCCACTATAAGGGCAATGTCAGTTCTGAACATTCTCATCAATCGTCTGATTCGTTCTCGATCAGTAGGTACTAACTCGGGACAAAGCCGTACTAGTTGATTAAACCTCTTCACGGCGTCAGCTACGGACATGTTGCCTTGCTTAAAATTATTAAATTCTTCTTGTTGGGCCGCCATGGTCTCCACATTGAAGTAGGCTTGCCGAATTCTTCCACAAAATCCGACCATAACATGTCATCAATATTCCTTCTGCGTTCTACGGATTCCCACCACCTTCTGGCGTCTTTGGTGAGAGAAAACGAAGCGCATAGGACTTTCTCATGGTCACTAAGTCCCATAAATTTTAGTATCCTTTCGATACCAGTAAGCCAATCGTCAGCCTCTAATGGGTCTGTCGATCCATCAAATTCTAGGGCCTTCATCCTCTGGAATCTTTCATAAAATTTGGTAGTGGGTACTACCGGAGTAGCGGGGACTGCTAGTTCCACTGATCGTGGCGGTGGAACTGGGGGTGGCATATCTGCACGTGGTAGTGGTATGGGATTCTGATTAGCTAATTGTTCCCGTAAACCTTGCAGTTCTCGCTCCTGAGCTTAGAGCTTCTGTTGCATTTCTATAATTATAGCCATTAAATCTGGATTCATCAGTCCTCCGGGTATATCCGCCATCGATGTTAGTCATTATACACCTATTGCATAATTTTGTTACTATATTAGCATATGCCATTAACTCAATAGCATTCAGTCAATAAGGGTATATATTTAAATCATATAAATACATACAACATACACCATTACATGAACTCAATATCTTACTTTATACATAATCACATGAACTCATTTCATTACTTTCATTCATTTCATTGCATTTACTTTTCATACATTTTATTTCATGAACTTTCATACATTTCCTTCATAAACCTTCATACATTTCATTACCCTTTTTCATTTCCTCCTTACATTCTTCATAACGTTACATACATGACTTAACATACATACTTTCTTTCCTTTTCATACATAAACTATTCATATCATTTCCGGGATCAGTTATCACTTCCGGCTACAACCCTATTGCCGGGAAGGATACCACTTGCCGGACATACATGTATATACAATGCCACAAGGCTCAAAACAATACTAATTCCTTATCTGTGTACATTAGACTACACAAAAGTCTTCATAAACTTTCTTTAGTTAGACTCGACTCTTGACATATCACTTTGATCGGGATCGTCTTCATCTTCTTAATCTAAATCCATAGATTCATCATCACTTGCAATTATGACTTTAGGAGGCTCGGGCTCTTCATCCATATCATCATTACTATCATCATCATCATTGTCGTTGTCGTCATCGTCATCCACTTCCATGTTCATTGGAGGACCTTCCAAAGGTGCGACCACATTCTATGCTGCATGTAGCACTGTCATAAGGAAGTCGTTGATACTGATAAAATTACCTGGGTACTATATCTGCTGTTGAACTGCCCAAGGTAAATCTCACCAAATAAGATCGCAGATGCACCGTAAAGGTATTTCTGGGGGTATCAATGGCATCATGGTTCGGTGAAACCTCATAATATAGTGGTCTACCGGCTCACGCACATATCTTCCCCATATTGGTTCCACGCGTAAGTACAACCTGTGTCGTCAAACTGCCCACAGCATCGGAATTATCTGGAAATGTATGGCATCTACTGGGGGTACGGGTGCGAACTCTACTAGTATCTGTCCTCTAAAATCCAGCCAATCTCTTGGTCGTTCGTCTGGTGCAATTCTTAACCACCATACTAACGCTTCCCGTAGCAACAATCCGGTAGCTAGTAAAACCTGGAGGTGCGGTGGCGTGTGGCATGCGTCAAAGGTCACCTCAACCACGTGAAGCCATTCAGTTAGTGCCATAGGCTGTCGACTCCCAGAGTAACGCGGTGGCATCATGTCTCGAAATGCTATACTTGCTCGTCTATCGGCCTCCATGTCACGATGAGGATGCGGCTCCGCCATATACTATATTTATCATCGTAATTAATGTATCAATACTATACTTGACCATACTAAACATTCTCATGCTTAAAATAAAACTATCTTAATTGAGCAATGGCGATGGAGTAGATGACATGTGCAGTAGGATGGCAAAACTTCCGCTTTGATACCAACTGTCAAAACCCGTCTTTTCGGGCTATGATAAGATCTTTTTCTTACTTAGGGGCAAAAATTGAGAGAACTTTTTTTTTTTTCCAAACTGAATAAATATTTCACATACTATAATTTTTGAAAACTTCCAAAATACTTTCACAATCTTGTATTTACATAAACATTCTTACTTTACAACATTTTTCTGTTCAAACTCTTCTTTTCGAAATAACTTTTAATACACATAGCGGAAACAATCATTAGCGGACTCCATACCTGATCTGCACACATCATCCGTCCGCCAGCTCATCGTTAGAATTTATTCTGAACTTCTCGTCGAAATACCTACAGCATAAAATACTTGATGAGCTAATGCCCAGTAAGTCCCATAAATCCCACATGGACAATCGAATGAATGCATAGTTCAATTATGCTTTCTTATGAACTTTCCTTATCTTCATCGTTTCTTATCTTCCATTAGGACCCAAGTGTTCATATCATTGCCCAATTTCATTAGGGTCTACGTAACACCGTGACCATATTTTATCCTTTAAACTCCCCTTACTTTGGGAGGTGGTACGACACTTTTCTTAACTTCTGGTGACATATTTACCAACTCATTTAATATGGTTGTCATACCAGGCATGAAATGATATTCACATGTTATCCATAAAACATAAGTTTGTATGCATTGTAGAGTACCCATAAGTACCTGTTTCATAAACATACATGTTTTCATGATCGTGTAGACAAGTACACCATATATCGCATGTAACAATACATAACAGGATATACGCTCAGGTATTTTAATCGTATACACACAGGTACTAAATCTATATCTCTAGGCATTCATTTCATAGCAACAAACAAGTTCACATTGGAATTTATACCCTAATATGCATATTCTCACATTCTACACCTACCATTTCATGCTGGAGGTGGGAAAGGTACTTACTTGTTTTTGTGCACCGCAAAAATCAACTTTGTTCTCCTTTCTCTTAGACTTCTAGGATCCTGTTGGCCAATTACAACATTATTAGCCAATTTTCAATACGTTTCGTTACAAAACGTTCATTACGTAATTATTCGAGTTGTATAACTATACACAACTCTAAAAATACTAATTTCCTTATTTATGCCGAATTCTACCCTATCGTCACTTACAAAGAGTGGAAATCTTCCTAATCTCTTTCTTTTCTTACTTAAGACCCTTCTAGAGTTATTCGGGTTATTCGGGCAAAAATGACGATTTTGCCCTCCGTGGCCCTACCGACCTATTTGAGCTCGGTTCCGTTCTTTTAATAAAAACGGCCACACATTAATTTCAAAATAATGTCCTAGTGGCTTACATTCCTTTATTTCACACTTAAGCCCCATTTTTATAAAACTTTACATTTTAGCCCTTAAACCAAAAATTGTGACAATTTTGCCCTCGGGTCTAAAATTTTCTGTTTACATCAAAAATTCCTTTTTTTCATAAGAAACATTTTTGCTTGAAGTACCATACCTCAAATCATTTTGAAAAATGACGTTTTTACCATTTTGCCATATTTTCACTTTTAACAAATTCTTAAAAATTCAAAAACTCACAAACGGTTGAGTTTTTTCGACTAACCATCGCCAATACCTAATAGTTTCATCGAGATCTATAACTTTCGTGTTTTAACTTTTCTCAAAATCTCACTGTACAGGGGTGTTCTCGGCTATTTTCTATTTCTATCGAAAAAGAAAGTTTTCTTTCAATTTAGTCCCTAGGACTTTTTTGTCAAAATCCTTTTCAAAATTTCAAATCTACCCCTGCAAAGTCTATTCCATGCCTTACTCAGGTCATTTTCATGCTCAAACCTCATTTTTACACAATTTAGCCTTAAAATTGCAAAAATATTATTTTATGCAAAAACTACTGTTTTGCTCCATAACCCAAAATTTTCATCATCTAACCAGGTCATTCATCATATTCACATACAATTCCATCAAGTATAAGCTCAAAAGCTCATATGGGTTTGAGAAAATAGAAATCAAACAAAAATTCAAAACTTTAAATATCAAAACTTACCAAAATAACCTCTTTTTGATTTCTAGCCTTGAAATCCCTTTTGATCTGCCTTCCAAACTCCCTTTTCATGCAAAAATAAAATGGGTTAATATTTCCCCTTCAACCCATGAAAAACCCCTCGAAAACTCAATAAAAAGCTTGGAATTTTATCTCTAATCTTGTAAAAATCCTTGGAGTTTGCTTCTAAAATTGTTTTGGGGTTATTTTTGTAATTTTTGAGGTTGAGAAAATTTTCTTAAAGCTTCAACTATGGCTGCCGAATCTTGGTGGAGAGGAAAGAAATGAAAAGTTGTGATAAGCATGCCTTAAATGCATCCTTATCTCCTTTGGTGACTCATGGTAACCCATGAGTATACCTCTAGGTGTCATCACATGGTTGGGCCACCTTTTAAGGCTTGGTGGCTCAATAACAAGTTAGCAAATGTCCACTTAGTTTGGCTAAAAATTTACCCTGTGTAATTTTTCATCACGCAGTATTTTTCTTATACTCCTATGGTCAACATAGTGAATTTCCTATCCTTAGACTGTATAAAAAATATTTAACTTACTTTTCGTTCAATTTTGGAGGCCAATCATAACATTTTTTGTATCTACGTTTTCACTTAACAGTATTCTTATACTGCTCTGGCCTCCTTTTTACCCCAAGTTAGGGTTCGGACAACCTCTGTGTCCTAGTTGCATGTTAGTCGTTCATTCGTTTATACCACAATTTCACAATTAATTGTGATATAACATTCATTTTATGGATATTATTCGCAGATTTCTGAGTAATTTAACTCATAAAATTTGTATTTAACCATATCCAACATTTCATCATATTTCCCATAAAATATGCAATTAATGCCGTTTATTCCTATTTTATCGTAATTTTTACAAAATTACAACTTTTTACAAAAACCATATTTTTTTAAAAAGTAAATTCATTAATTAAACCCAATTAAATATTTGGTTTTATTAACAAAATTTTCTTGGTCAGTACAGTACGTACATTATTTTTCTGTTCCATATCTACAGAGAGATTACAGAGCATTCTATGAAGGAGGATTTACGTACCAGTCTTGAAGGATCCTCAACCAAAGGACTCAATAATCACATTCAATCAATGGATTCAAGTTAGCTTCCAAATTTTATTAATATTCTTGATGGTTTGACATGAATGATCCTGGGTGATGATGGTTTTCATCACAATTCTGTTCTAACATTTCCTCTTATGCTAATCATTCAAGTTTCACTTTAAGTTCCACAGCACAGTAAATTTCCTCTTAGGTAACAACAAAAATGACCGTAGATAATAATTCAACCCAAATATACATCGTAAAAAAAATATCTAGAAAAAAATTCCATCTTCTTCTTCTTCTTCCTCGGCTTGCCTTCTTCGCTATGCTCACCATCGTACCCAAACCTGGCAAGCCCTCCAAAGCCTATACAGAAGCCTAAAAGCCTATTGACGAAGTTTATTTCGTTGCTTCTACTGCCGACTTTGACAACACAAAGGCCTATGGCTAGCTATGTGGAGGACCAAGGAGGGCCAAGGTGAAGGAGAAGGGGAAAAACATTGGTGCATGGTCGAGATCAGACCAGATCCAACACCGGTGAAGGTCGACAGAGAAGGGATGAGAGAGAAGAGAGAAGCAGAGAGTGCATTGATTTTTTTAGAGAGAGACGTGTAGGAAAGTGAGAGGGGAAAAGAGTGCAATAATATATATCCGGAACCATTTTTTACTTTTGCAATCACTTTATCTTGTTCATTAGGTCAAAATCCAGCGGTGCAAATAGAAATGCTTCACCGGTGGAGACATATTTCGTTCTCCACTATAAACTTTCTCCAAAAAAAGAAAAAGCAAAGGAAAATAGTTGGAGGAGATTGTCGTCTGCACAGTTCCCAAAATAAGCAGAATGAAATTTGCATGGTTCGCAAGATATTCATTGAGACAAAAAGCAAATGGAAAAAAAAAAAAGCAAGCAAGCTGGTATATTGAAGCATGCCAGCCTACTTATGTGCACATATACTATTAGGATAATATGTATGTGTCGATTAAGCTCGATTATGATCCTGTCTTGTTAATTTGTCAGGCTCAATTAGTCATACCAGTTGCGCATGATCATCAAGAAGTTAAGGTATATAAGGTCCCAACCATACTATGATCTAGTTTATTTTTTAATTTTATATATAGATCTTAAGCCTCTTTGTAGTTTAAAAAGTTAATACGACACTCAAAATTATTTGTGCTTAAAGGTTTCACCGAACTATTTGGTGAGTATACAATATAGCATAGCACGACATATACTTTAATATAAAATTAAACATGCTAACTATTTTTAGAAACATTCATTTTAAAATTATTAATACTTTAATATGAATTTCCTAAATTTATGGTTCTTGAACTAAGTTCTAGATAACCATTTTCTTAGTTCATTTATTAGGCTCGTAATAAGTTTAAAGATCATTAAGCCTAAAAATAAACCTAAGATGTTGTATACGTTGTACTGTTAAAACTATGACCCAAGTAACTTTTTGGACTGAGAAGAGCGTTGGACTTGTGTCTACCATCATAACAGTAAAAATCTCATCTGGTTGCTCGTTGGACTTGTGTCTACCGTCATAATAGTAAAAATCTCATGTGTCTGGTTCTTATGATAGCTATTTTAACATTCACTTAAAAACTGTTAAAGTTTTGAAACCCAAAGTTGCACTTTAATTATATTCATTTAACTCAAGGTTTTATATCAAAATCAAACTTTAAAATTGCGTTCGAAATTGGTAAAAACTAGATCTAAGGCTTGTACAGTTTGTCATAAGTGCTATAATTTCTTTGTTTATCGAAAACCATAATTCTATAGCTCTGCAAACATTTATTTACAAAACTAGTACCAAGAGTTAATTTTTTGTTAGTCTTAAAAAATTACCGTAAAAATTATACGTTCAAGACAGTTTTTCTTTTAAATTCTTTCTTCATGGAAGTAACTTGTTCTAAATATGGGGCCTTAAACTTCCATGCTCATTTAAAATCCCGTCTACTGTCTTTAACATATTTATTTTTCAGTTATTTTTGCAAACTTTATCGATTAAAAAGTTTTGACAATTTTTAGTAATCCAAATTAAAGTCCTTCTTAGAGAAATTTTTGTAAAAGTTAAGTTCTTTTTTTTAATCAAAACTTAAAAGTTTTGTGTTCGGGAAAATTATAATTTGTCATCGAAATGGCTTGAAACTTTGAAAAACCATTACAACCTACAAATACAATTTTTGGACAGTGTTGAAAAACTATCTATAAATGTATCTTAGAGGTAGATTTTGAAAAAAGTTTCTTATAAAAATTGTTTGTCTCATCAAAAAGTAAAATTTTCATGTTTAGCAAAAATTATAATTTAGGCCAAAATGGTCTGAAACAGCCAACAATTATGGTTGTTTGGTGGAAACAGTTTTGGACAGCAACCAAAATAGTTTTTAGCAGCTATAAGCAGTTTTGAAAAGCTACCTGAAAATCTATCTTAGAGCCAAAAATGTAATTTTTCACAGTCATGGAGTTTTATTTAGAACATCAAAATCTAAAAGTTTCGTGCCCAAAAAAGTTTAAAATCGAACTCTAAGTTTTTAATTTTCCTAATCAAAGTTTGTGGAAATTTTTTCCACAACATCAAACATACATAAATCAAAACCAAATACACACAACCTAAACTCAACATAATATATGCTAAACTACAATAATCGACATAAATGAAAATTTTTACAACTCATTTTTTTACTAAACCATAAACTTAACTCATAAAAATATAAACTTTAATTAACTAAAAGATTAACGAAGTAATGTTTAGGACTTTTACTCTTAGATAGACTTTCTTGATGACCACCTCTAGGAAAGCCTTGTTCTCCCTCTTTTTCTTCTTAGTTGATTACTAAAAATAAACTAACTAAGTAAAAATTCAATCTTTGTTTTATCTAAGTAAACAAAAAGGGAGGATTTGGAGTTTCTTTGATGATCACTATAAAAAAAAAACTTCAACTTTTCTCCTTCTTCTTCTAATCCTTTCTAGTTTTTCTTTTTTTGTTTCTTTCGCTAATGATCTATGGTGGAGTGGGAGAAGAATTTTCTTAGAGAAAATAGCTTAGGAAAGCCAATTTTTGAGGGAGGAGGAAGAAAATTCTTGAAGATCTCTTGTGTTAGAATGGTTCTTGGAGGGTGAAATGAGAAGAAAATTTCTTGGCGAATCTTTGAACTAGAATCTAGTTTTAAATGGGAGGAATTGGGAGAAATCTTTTGGAGATTTCCCTTGAGAGGCACTCGGTTTTAGGAGTGGAAATGAGAGAAAATATAGACCAAAATATGATCCTATGATGGTACACAATAGACCAAGGGCTAATCTATTGCTTCACTTAACTTTTGTTTAATTACTCTCCAAGTACCTTTGATATGTTAAAAGTTTAGGTTAAAAACCATAATGGTGGCGCCAACATTACGCCATAGGTGGGTGAAATTTTTGTCTAATAAATGCACCTAGGACAATATCAAATCAAGTCTAACTGAAGTCAACTCTTGCCTTTTGAAGCTTATCCTTAAAGATTCCCACCAAACTGATAAATTTTATAATGTCGGGGGACGACTAACTTAACTAACAAGAAAATTTAATTTCCAACATGTCCTTTTCCATTTTTTCAAATACAGTTTGACATTAATCATAGTGTAAACCGATACCGATATATGTTTTAATCATGGACTGATTTTTGAATTTTTTAGTCTCAAAAATTATTTCTAGGTTTAATAAAAAATCTAGACTTGACTTTTTCTATATCTAAACTCGATAATGACTTTACGATAGTGTAAATTTTTGAGTTCGCCTAGCAATTTCTAACGAAACTGCTCCGCCAATAACTCTGATTTTTTATATAATTGGCAATTAAGGACTTGTTAAGTGCTATAGTATTTCTAGGTATATTGCTAATATTGTACTACACTTAAAAATTCTTATTATTAAAATTCTCAAATTATTTACAGATTGAAATTTCTTATGCTTTAAGTTGCGATAGAATGATTTTTTTATTTAATTGGCAATTAAGGACTTGTTAAGTGTTAAAGTGTTTCTAGGTATACTACTAACAACATACTACACTTGAAAATTCTTGTTATTAAATTTTCAAGTTATTTACGGATTGAAATTTTTTTCACTTTAAATTCTAATAGAGTAAATCAACAAAATCATTCAATCATGAAAGCTAATAAATTTTCTTTAAAATTTACTATAGAATTTTTAGAATATTTGTATTAACTCCATAAATCCTTAAATCACAAAAATTCATATATGATATTTTCAAGAAAATTCTTAACTTAAATATGTAAATTACGTTATTTAATTCTAGGATTTCCTCATCATTACATTTTGTTGGAAGATATAGCCTAGTTTAACTATTGGAATTGGAATTTTTTGTGGAACAAGAAGGTATGTAGGCCGATTCTAACACTATGAAGCCATGGTGTGACACCCAACATCAAGAGCTGGAAGCATCCCCTCAACTACAAGCTTTATTTCCTCAAAGTATAGAGAAATTGGATGATATGCTTTGGGAAAAAGTTGAATATAATGGTAGAGGAATCATTTGAAACTATACAACATAGGGCAGCAATGGGGGAACGCTTTAAAGTATTGAGAGCATCCACTTCTACCATGGATGCTCCAATTCAAAATATGGAGGATTTCTATTTTAAAGAGCCTAAACTGAGTGAGGAGCAGTTGAAGATTTTCAAAGAAGATTTTCTAAGTGAGGATGGGAACAAGACTTGGTCATGAAAAAAGAATTGCATAAGGAAGTCTTTGGTCCTAAACCTATGTTGCTATAACCAATCATCCATGATTGCATCTTTAAACATCTAAAGCAGCGGACACCTTCCACCTCCTTAGCATCATTTCTTCGAGCCCACCAACCACATTCAATGAAGCCGAGTCTTGTTCTTGCCACATGCGACATACTTCCATATCTTGCCAAGTTCAAGGACATTCATAATTATGACCCATATGTGGTGTTATATGACACTTACTTTAGGTAGAAGTCGCTCTTTGACAAGCGCTTCTCTAAAAATCAAGCTGACGACTTTAAACCAAGGTCTTTTGGGAGGCAACCCAATTTTCTAAACTTTTTCTTTGTTTGGTTTGAGTTTTTATAAATTTTAAATTTTGGGAATCTTTTGACTCCCTTTTGCTCTTTTCTTTTGTAGGTGCAAGGAGTGAAACCAATAGGAGTTAAAGATGTGGGAGGTGCCTAAAGAGCTCAAGGACATCAAGCCCTGCCAAAGCACCAATAAGCATCAATTGAGGGAGTTTTCTTTGAACTTTCCCATTTTTCTAGCTTTCTTATAGATTGAGGCAATTGTGCATAGTGAGTTTGGGAAAATGCTAAACTTTTGTTGTTTGTTTTTGCTTTTTCAAAAAATTAAAAAATTAAAAATTAAAAGTTTCGAATAATTAGAGGTTTTTGTGCTTTCTTTTGTGATTTCTCTCAAACCAATGATGATAACCTTGCTTGGAAAAGTATGAATATTGTCCAGTTTTATGTTGAATTCTTGAGTTGCTTTCATTTTTTTTGTGACTATTCCCTATTGAGCATCATGCCATGATCGTTGAGTTGCTTGCATTTTGGGAGAATGTTTGTGTATATGTGTAATTTTTGTTGATATCACAAATTTTAAAATTTGTTTGATTTGTTCTTGAGGCAAAATCCTAGACCTCACCTTATTAAGGAAATAACTTAGGTAATCTTTGGACAATTTGAGCTTGTTGAAGCCTACTTAAACATATTCTTACCCTAGTATACCCCTTTGAGCCTAATGTATCCTCTCTTTGTTAGCCACATTTTTAGCCTAGTAACTAAATAATTTCCATTCTTTTAGCCTATTCTAAGCGTGTTTATCTTTTTAGGAATTATTTATGAGCTATGCTAAGTTATAATAGGAGGGGTGGAGCTTGAGAAGTTTTATTCTTTTTGTGTTATGTCTTTATGTTTTAAAAATGAAAAAAAGAGAAAGAAAGTTAAAAAAAAAAAAAGTGCTACTCCTTTGGTTCATAAAATAAAAAAAAAAAAGAAATAAGTTTGGGAGTACAATAGCCAAAAAAAAGAAAGAAAGAAAGAAAGAAAAAGAAGAAATAGAGTGGATAACAAAAGAAAGTTTCAAGCAAGTTTTGGGGTGTTACTTAGATGATGAATTCAGCTCCATGAAGGTTCTAGATTGATTATGTGCTTAGTGGGTGTTTGGAAGAGTGGTGGGAACCACTTTTACTGTAGCATGTGAGAGTTTTACACTGTAGCAATTTTTTTTATTGTTTACTGTAGCATGTGAGAACTTTTTACTGTTCATAACTGAGTTTGTGGTGGGAACTGAGTGGTTCCCACCACTACCAAACACCCCCTTAATGTGTGATTTGAACCACAAATTTCCTTCGTCCTACCATTTACTTAAGTCAAACATTACAAGCCTTGTGAAGTCTTAAGGATACTTGGTGTAGTGTTGGTCCATATAAGTAGAGAGAGACATGAAAAGCAAACTTATGAGACTTGCTTTTTTTTTTTTTTTTTTTTTTTTTTTTTTTTTTTTGTTAAATGGGTTTTTAATTTTT
>CAMOHE010053155.1:0-41119 GCA_946598075.1 Artocarpus hirsutus | reverse complement strand
TGAATTCTGAGTTAGGAATTATCATTGTAAGGTTGTGATATTTTCAAGGTTTTGACACATAAACACATTTGTATGTTTTTACATGGTAGTGTTGTCTTATTAAATTATTATAATACGTTTGCTTATGTTTGGTATATGATTATTTATTGTAGATTAAAAATGTCTAAAAACGCTTTATCTTCGATACTTGACAAAAACCTATTAACCGGGGAGAATTATAATGATTGAAAACGGAGCCTGGATATCGTCCTTTCCTTTGAGAAACTAAAATTTATGCTGACAACCCCTTGTCCTCTCGAGCCTACGGGAGACTCAACTAATGAGCAATTCCAAGCGTACGATCGCTGGAAAGATGCAAATGATTAGGCCCGCTGCTATATTATGGCTAGCATGAACAACGTGCTGTAGGCTCAAAATCAGGATTATGAGACTGCTAAGCAGATCTTGGATAATCTTGAAGATATGTTTGAAGGCCAAGCCATAACAAAGTGGCATGGGGCGCTTCGAAAACTCTTAAACTATAGACAGAGGCCGGGGACGTCTGTAAAGGAGCACATGATGTTGGTCATGGGTTACCTCGCTGAGGCACAAACCCTTGGAGCCGACATCAATGCTGAAACTCAAATGACTATGGTCTTTGAGACTCTGTCAAAGGAGTATATTCCGTTTAGAGCTACTTTTAATTTAAGCAATAGACGGGATATGACCTCAATAGAATTAATGAAACAGTTATAAGAGAATAAACTGCTGATCAGAGAGTCTCCTGCAGGTGGCGAGGCCAATTTGGCGGTTGCCTCTGGTTCCAATCCAATCAGGGAGTCACCTTGAGGAAGAGCTGTACGTGTGAGCCCACACTCACTCCAATCGTGGATAAAGAATAGCAAAGAAGACTAGTTGGTTGAGGCTCTTCTGTAACGTTACTTCTCTACACAGAATTTGGGAGCTTTTCGGCGCATACAAGGTCAGTAAGATCCGGTTAATTTATACATATAGCTTGTCAAACTTGTGTTTTGAAAAATACTCTGATTTAAAATTTTTAAAATTCTACTGCGTATTATTTTTCCAGCACACTCATCCTCTCTCTTGGCCACTCCTTCTCTCTCAAATTCTCTCAAAATTTTTTTGAAACAAAATCAACCCCAAGCTTTGGGTTAGTAGATTGAAGGTTCGGGAACTTGATTGGACGACCAAAAAAGCGATTCGAAGCTTGAATTCGAGGTTAGTTTTTAAAATTTCAAAACTTTTTCAATTTTTTTCCAATTTCTTGGTATTTTGAAATCTAAGCTTTTCCAAGCTTAGAAAACCTTTAATCTAGGTTAGATGAACTTAGAATATCTAGGATTTAAGCTTTGTTTGATCAAGAACAGATTTAAATCGAAATTTTTTATTTTTCTCTATTTTTCTCTAATTTCAGGATTTTTCAAAATCTTTATGCAAATCTTGTTTAAATTGGTTCCAAAGTGTTGTATGATGTTTTTTCTATCATCTATTGATGTTACCCATGCCTGATAATTGAGGAAAATAGGTTGAAATGGAGATTTGGGCTTGGGAGGCCAAATTCCCATGCTTGGAAAATCCTAGAATTTTTCTAGATCGACAGGCCAAAATTTGTATTCGGCACGCTGGATTCAAAGGATTCAGCAGGTCGGATTCATCCATCTGGCAGGCCGAACCTGGAAAAGTCCAGCCGGCCAGACCAAGGTGACCGACAGGATGGAAATTTTATAATTTTTCACCCGTTTTCACCTTTAAACCCAGATTAAAATTTTGAATTTGTAAAATGATTTTATAAACTTGAATGGCACACTAGGACACCATGGGATAATTTAGTAACATAGGATATCTTAAGTTAGATATTGATAAACTAAGTTATTATACATTTAGCGCTGTTCGTGGATCTACAAAGCTAACGTATAGTGGACCGAATTTCAGTGTGGAACACTGACACTAGTATCGAGGTAGGACTTTTACCCCTCTTTCTTGGTAACCTAGTTTTAAAATGATTTTTGGCCTAAAAGGGATTTTATCAAAATGTTTTCAATAACTGATTGAAAGAGGATTTTTATTGAATGTCTTTATAAACAGTAGAATTGAGGTGGTTTTCATAATAAACCTCATAATGAATGTAAATGATTAAATTTGGTAAAAAGAGATTTTAATAATTATGGAAAGATATGTATATATATATATATATATATATTAGGGCATGATGCCATATCAGAGATCGGGTCGTGTAGTACCCGACCTTGGGGGCAAGTCTCGAAACCCAGCTGGGCCACTATGGTGGTGAAATATATATATATGGTATGCCTAGGAAAAGAAAATGGTATTCTTTCTGGTCAACCAATTAAATTGGTTTGGTCATAAACTTTTATTAAATTTTTATCTATTTATTTATTTGTTTTAGTTCGTTTTCTATATATTTATTTGAATAATGAAATTTCTTTGAAAATTATAATGTTTTGAAAATATAGTCCTACTGAGCCTTTCGCTCACATTTTATTTGTTTTAAAATCTTTTCCCTCTAGGTGGATATATCCGTTGACCGGACTTGCGACCAGTAGAGGATTTGGGTAGGTTGTAGTACAAATAATTCAAAGCATATATAATCTTAACTTTCTCTTTTATTTTAGACTGTAGTTGTAGTTTAATATTATCAGTATTATATGTGTGTACACAAAATATGGGTCAGTGAGACCCATTTTCATTTATCCTTGTTTCTTTATTATTTTCTCATTATCCACTTCTTATTTTTATTTGTTTAATTATTATAATTGCCTGCTTTAAAAAAAAATTTAAATTATCAAATTTTTATTATTAAATTTTAATTCTAAAACCCAAATTTTAACTAAATCCTCATTTAATTAACTTAATTAAACCGTCACATCATCTACCATACTCCAGGGCGTGACAAAATGGTATCAGAGTTCAAGGTTATGAACCTTGGGAATTGTGCACACATAGGTAAGACAATGATATGCCACTGGTAGTCCAAATTTTGTTTTCAGAAGTGAGAGAATGGCAACTAGACGTCGTTCGACAGCTGACGCTGAGTTCAAAAATGATGAGGGCATGATGAGGGTCATGTTTATTGCATTTCGACAAATGGCAGCAAGGGCAAGACCGAATGATTCCAAGGCTAGTCGCCGGCATTCGTACTTTAAGCAATTTTGGCGTGCGTCTGTACTGACTTTCGACAGAATTGGGGACCCACAAGTGACAAAATATTGGCTAGATTTGATCGTGAAACACTTGGATACACTTGGTGTGCCAGCGGAGTATCGTGTGAAATTTACGGCATATAAGTTTGAAGGTGGTGCCAAAACTTGGTGGAAGCAAGCTAAACGTTTGGAAAATAATGGTAACATCAATTGGGACAGGTTTGAGGAGCTGTTTTATGATCCATACTTTCCACAGGGATACAGGGACAAAAGGCGGCAGAATTCTATAGGTTGCAGCAGGATATGTTAGTTAGGGAATATGAAGCGAAGTTCAATGAATTGGCTAGGATTTCTCCCTCTGTAGTGGCATCAAAACGTAAGAAGTGCATTGAGTTTCAGGAAGGACTCAAAGCCCCTATCCGATGACAGGTGGTTGCCCTATGACTTAGGAACTTAGGAGAGCTTGTGTCATCAGCAATATCAGTGGAAAATGATTATGTGTAGTACTGTGAGAATCGAGCCAAGACGTCAAAAGGACCACAGAGGAGCGACAAAAGGAGCATCAGTAGTCGACTGACTTCGAGAAAGAACAGATAGGGTAGTGTGAACAGCAGCAGTAGCAGTTCATCCAGCAACGGGCGCAGCAACCCCTATAGCTTTTATTGTCACTATTGCTAGTAGCCGGGACACATTAAGAGGAATTGCCCGATCAGGAGTGCTCGCCTAGGACTTCAGACCGGAGAAGGAGCTAGTTGTCAACCCTAGCCTCAGACTCTACCTCAGCCTCAGCAGTACCCTCAGCTTCAGTTCCATCAGTTCTCTCCTCAGCAACTGCCATATCTAGCATAAGGACATCAACCGTAGAACTTTCAGCATAGTGCCCCTCAGTACCAAGCGCCAAGTATAGCCATTGTGCAGTCACCATCATTGCAGCAGTATCGGCCAACTAACCCAGGACCTAGCAATGTTGGTAAAGGAAAATGGAAAGCTCTAGTGCAGGTTCACACGATGACATCAGGGAGTTCGGATGCCAGACCAGTAATGCGGTTGTTGATGGTACAATTCTGGTTTCTCAGTCTTTAGCACACATATTATTTGATACTAGTGCCACTCATTCTCTCATTTTGAGCTCTTTTGTATATTCCTTGGGATTAGAAATAGAAGAGTTTGATGAACCCTTAGTTATAGCTTCACCCTTGGGGCTGGTGTGTGTAAATTGTATATGTAAAGCCTGTAAAATAAGATTAGGGATGAGGTTTTGAAAAGTGATTTGATTGTAATCCCCACGAGATCATATGATGTAATCTTAGGGATAGACTGGTTGTCCAGATATAATATAGTTGTAGATTGCCAATTTAGGAAAGTGACCCTAGTATCTGATAAGGAGACGACGATCACCTACCAGGGTGGTGGTGATAGGTTTATAAGTGAGCTTCTCGTAAAGATGTGTCTCGGAGGGTGAAAGAATGCAGCTTGCTATGTCTTCCTCATGAACCTAGAACGAGAGTCTAGTGCCTCGAGAAGAAATGTAGCGATTCCAGTAGTAGATGAATTTGAAGATGTCTTCCCCAATGAATTGCCAGGATTACCACTGCATCGGAAGATCGAATTTGGTATTGAATTGCTTTCAGGAACAGCATCGATTTTCGTAGCACCTTATTGGATGGCGCCGGCAGAGATGAAAGAGCCCAGAAAGCAGCTTCAGGAGCTTGCTGATAAGGGACACATTTGGACTAGTACATCACCATGGGGAGCGCCAGTTTTGTTCGCAAAGAAGCATGATGGAACCCTCAGGTTATGTATAGATTATCGACAGCTGAATCGGGTCACAGAGAAGAATAAGCATCCTTTGCCTAAGATCGATGAATTATTTGATCAGTTGGAAGGTTTACGGTACTTCTCAAAGATAGATTTAAGGTCTAGGTATTATCAACTTAGGATTAAGGAAGAACGCATTCCCAAGACAGCTTTTAGGACCCGGAATGGAGATTTCGAGTTTCTGGTAATGCCGTTTGGATTGACGAATGCTCTGGTAGCCTTCATGGATTTGATGAACAGGATATTCAAGCCTTACCTGGATCAATTCGTAATCATGTTCATTGATGACATCTTGGTTTATTCTAAGACTTGGGAGGAGCATGAGTAGCATCTCAGGATCGTGCTTCAAACTTTGTGGAAGCATCAGTTGTATGCCAAAAAGGAAAAGTGTGAGTTTTGGTTGATATAGGTCAAATTTCTGGGTCATGTCATCTTCAAGCATGGTATCTTAGTGGATCCGTCTAAGGTAGAAGCCATAGTGGAGTGGGAAAGGCCAAGGAATGTGGCAGAAATCCATAGCTTTTTGGGACTTGTAGGATATTACAGGAAGTTTGTAAAGGATTTCTCGAAGATAGTAGCACTGTTGACAAGATTGATTAGGAAGAATGTCAGATTCAAGTGGGATGAAGAATGTGAGCTCGCTTTCAAAGAGTTAAAGAATCGATTGACCTCAGCCCTAATATTTATTATTCTCAATAGTGACGAGCCATATGAAGCTTACACAGATGCCTCAGGAAGCGGACTTGGATGTGTGTTGATGCAACATGGACGCGTGATAGTGCATTGATTGAGACAGCTACGACCTCACGAGTAGAATTACCCTACTCATGATTTGGAACTCGCAGTGGTAATTCACGCGCTGAAGATCTGTAGATGTTATTTTTACAGGGCGACATTTCAGGTTTTCTCCGACCACAAGAGTTTGAAGTATTTGTTCACTCAGGGGGATTTGAACTTGAGGTAGCGAAGGTGGATGGAATACATGGAGGATTATGATTTTATGCTGCAGTACCATCTTGGGAAAGCTAATGTAGTCCTAGATGCACTCAGTCGAAAGTCTTTAGAGATACTTGCATGTTTGGCTCTTGAAGATTGGAAAAGAGATACAACAATAAGTGAGTTCGGGCTACAGTATTATGAAGACTATGATCGCGTTTCGGTGTATCACATGGAAATGACTCCAGCTCTTGTTCAGATGGTGAAGCAGAATCAGTGACAAGACCAGCACCTTCAGGGAATCTGGATGCAAATTCAAAACAGAGAGCAGTTTGAAGAATGGAGAATACATGTGGATGGATCGTTGTGCTTCAGGGAGCATCTGACAGTTCCAGCAATCGCGAAAGTAACGAAGGCTGTAATGGATAAAGCCCATAAGTCTCAGTTTGCTATTCATCCGGGAAGTACAAAGATGTATCGTGATTTAAAGAGGCAATATTGTTGGAGAGATATGAAGAAAGATATCCGAGAATACGTGGCCAAGTGTACGACTTGTCTTCAAGTGAAGGTTGAGCATCAGAAGCCAACAGGTCAGCTTCAGCCACTTCCTATTCCAGGATGGAAATAGGAGCACATAACGATGGATTTTCTTATCGGATTGCCAAGGACGGAGCAAAGACATGATGCAATTTGGGTCGTGGTCAATAGGTTAACGAAGTCAGCTCAATTTATTTTGTTCAGGTCGACATGTTTGAGGAGAGTTCTCGAAGAATTTTACCTACAAAACATAGTATGGTTGCACGGGGTTCTTCTTTCCATCACATCAGATAGAGACACCAGATTCAATGCCAAGTACTAGAGAAGCTTTTAGGAGGCCTTGGGTATAGATTTAAATTTCAGCACAACATTTCATCCTCAGATTGATGGGCAATCTGAGTGGGTCATTTAGATTCTCAAAGACATGTTACGTGCTTGTATGTTGGACTTCGATGGGAACTGGAAGAAATATTTGTATCTAGCGGAGTTCACATACAACAACAGCTATCAATCGAGTATTAGCATGGCACCGTTTGAAGCACTGTGTGGACAACCGTGTCAGTCACTAGTGTATTGGGCTGAACCAAAAGATAGAGTTGTTCTTGGGCTAGATGAGATTCACGATAGTAATGAGAAGGTCACCGTAATTCGAGATCAATTAAAGATAGCTCAGAGTCGACAAAAGAGTTATGAGGATAGAATACGTCGACCCTTGGAATTTGAGGTAGGAGACTTTGTTCTCTTGAAGGTATCGCCTCGTAAGAGCATCTTGTGATTTGAAGTAAGTGGAAAACTCATGCTAAGATATGTTGGACCATTCAAAATTACTCAGTGTGTTGGTGTGGTTGCTTATCGACTCAACCTTCCTCTTGGACTTTCACATGTTCACGACATATTCCATGTGTCGATGCTTCAGAAGTGTCCGCCTGAGCAGGATAAGATCATTTCGTTCCAAGACGTATAGATTCAGGAAGACACAACGTATGAAGAAGTGCCGATCCATATCATCGATCATAAAGTGATTAGTTTGCACCGCCGTGAGATCCCATTAGTTAAGGTCGTGTGGCAGCATCACGGGATTAATGAAGCCACTTGGGAATTAGAGTTGAATATGCAGGAGTCGTATCCGCATTTGTTTTGTTTTCGAATCAATTTGTAAATTTTGAGGGCGAAATTTCTTTTAGGGGTGGAGAGTTGTAACGTTCCAAAATTAATTAAATGTTATTAGTATGAAAAATGGTGGATTAGTGTGCCATAACTAATATTTTAAACTTAATTTGATCATTTTGTGGAAATTTCTAAACTAATGTTGTTTTTGATTATTTTAATGATTTTTAAATTTCTTAAAATTTCTTATAATTTATTAATTATTGTTTTAAATTTTGGAAAGAAACAATTTGACAAATACTAAATAGGCCCCATTTGAAACCAATGTGCCGCTGCACATGGTTTTGTGTAGCTAATAGTCTCTTCCTTCCTTTATTTATATCTCCTCTCTCTCTTTCCTTCCCTCACTCTCGTTCAATCTCTCTCTCCTCACTCTCTCGTTCACTCATCCTTTCTCTCAGCCTCTCCTTCTCTCTCAAATTCTCTCAAAATTTTTTTTAAACAAAATCAACCCCAAGCTTCGGGTTAGTGGATTGAAGGTTCAGGAACTTGATTGGACGACCAAAAATGCGATTCGAAGCTTGAATTCGAGGTTAGTTTCTAAAATTTCAAAACTTTTTCAATTTTTTTCCAATTTCTTGGTATTTTGAAATCTAAGCTTTTCCAAGCTTAGAAAACCTTTAATCTAGGTTAGATGAACTTAGAACAATTAGGATTTAAGCTTTGTTTGATAAAAAACGGGTTTAAATCAAAATTTTTATTTTTTTTTCATTTTTCTCTAATTTTGGGATTTTTCAAAATCTTTATGCAAATCTTGTTTAAATTGGTTCCAAAGTGTTTTATGATGTTTTTCTATCATCTATTGATGTTACATATGCCTGAGAATTGAGAAAAACAGGTTGAAATGGAGATTTGGGCTTGGGAGGCCAAATTCCCATGCTTGAAAAATTTTAAAATTTTTCAGATTGGCAAGCCAAAATTTGTGTTCGGCTGGCCAAATTCAAAGGGTTCAGTAGGCCGAATTCATCTGTCTAGTAGGCCAAACCTGGAAAAGTCCAGCCAGTCGAACCAGGGCGTTTGACAGGGTGGAAATTCTATAATTTTTCACCCGTTTTCACCGTTTTGAACCCCGATTGAAATTTTGACTTTGTAAAATGATTTTATAAACTTAAATGGCACACTAGGACACCATGGGATGATTTAGTAACTAGGATATCTTAAGTTAGATACTGACAAACTAATTTACTATACATTTAGGGTTGTTCGTGGATCTACGGAGCTAATATATAGCAGACCTTGATTTTGATGTGGGACACTGGCACGAGTATCGAGGTAGAACTTCTACCCCTTTTTCTTGGTAACCTAGTTTTAAATGATTTTTGGCCTAAAAAGGATTTTATCAAAATGTTTTCAATAACTGATTGAAAGAGGATTTTTATTGAATGTCTTTATAAACAGTAGAATTGAGGTGGTTTTTATAATAAACCTCATAATGAATGTAAATGATTATATTTGATAAAAAGAGATTTTAATAATTATGGAAAGATATGTACATATATATATATATATAGTTTAGGGCATGAAGCTATATCAGAGATCAGGTCGTGTAGTGCGCGACCTCGGGGGCAGATCTCGAAACCCAACTGGGCCACTACAGTAGTGAAATATATATATGGTTTGTCTAGGAAAAGAAAATGGTATTCTTTCTGGTCGACCGATTAAACTATTTTGGTAAGATAAACTTTTATTAATTTTCATCTATTTATTTATTTGTTTTAGTTTATTTTCTATATATTTATTTGAATAATGAAATTTCTTTGAAAATTATAATATTTTAAAAATATAGTCTTACTGAGCCTTTCGCTCACATTTTATTTGTTTTAAAATCTTTTCCCTCTAGGTGGATATTAGCTTAGGATCAGAGAAGAGTCTGTTGACCGGACTTGCGACCAGTAGAAGATTTGAGTAGGTTGTAGTACAAATAATTCAAGGCATGTATAATCTTAACTTTCTCTTTTATTTTGGACTGTAGTTGTAGTTTAATATTGTCAGTACTATATGTGTGTGTACAAAATGTGGGTTAGTGGGACCCATTTTTGTTTCTCCTTGTTTCTTTATTATTTTCTCTTTATCCACTTTTTATTTTTATTTGTTTAATTATTATAATTGCTTGCTTTAAATTTTTATTTTAAATTATCACATTTTTATTATTAAATTTTAATTCTAAAACCCAAATTTTAACTAAATCCTCATTTAATTAACTTAATTAAATCGCCACGTCACCTCCCGTACTCCGGGGCGTGACATAAATAATAACATACTTTTTGTTTGAATTTATAGTCCTAATGATAATAGATGGAAACATTAGTTTGAATTTCAGAGTTGAGTTGGAGCAATTGATGAGAGGCATATTCGAATAATTTTACCAAAAAAAGAGGCTCCATGACATTAAGCAAGGAAAGATCATCCAACGCAAAATGTTATGCGAGCTTGTAGGTTCAATGTGAGGTTTACATATGTGTTACCTGAATGGAAAGGAACTGTATTCGATTCAAGAATTATAAAAAATATGGCTTTGTTAAGGGAAGATAAACCAATAATCCCTAGAGGAAATATTTAGTTTTCTTAAGTTATTAAAACTATTTAATTACAAAATAGTAAGACTAAAATCCAAAATTTACTTCATCAAGAAAATGTTATTTGGTTGATGCGGATTACATGTTGCGTAGTGGACTAATCACACTATATAGAGGAGTGTTGTATCACTTGAAAGAATACTCTGCATGTGGTCCCAAAAATTGTCCAGAGTTGTTCAATCTTTGTCATGCTTCACTACGTAATGTCATAGAGAGAACTTTTGGAATGTTTAAAAAATGATTCCCCATCATTTCTAGTAGTGCAAAACAATATTATCTTATTAAAATGGCCACAAAAATTGTGTTAGCATGTAGTATTTTGCATAACTATCTAATGAGTGTGGATCTTGACGAACAAATGATTGAACCGGTTGATCGAGAGCTGTTAGAAAGAGAACCTGGGATAGAAAGTGTCTATCTTACACAAAAGGGTAATGAAGAAGCTAGAAAGGGAGCAGCTATAAGGAATGAAAGAGCATACTACATGTGGCAAGATCATGTTCAATAGTAGAAAATGTAGTTTAATAGTAATTTGTGTAATGATCAAGGGAAAATTGATTAATAAAATCTAATATTTAATTGATTTTGATTAATGAATTTACCATCATAAATCGTATTTTGTAAAAATTACGATAAAATATAGAATACAATGTTAATAGGAAGTTTTACTGTAAATTTGTTACGATGCTAGATATCAATAAATACAAGTTTTATGAGTTTAAATAATAAAAAATTTGTAAATAATATCTATAAAATAAATTTTATATCACAATTAATTGTAGAATTGTGGTATAAATGGATGGATAATTAAGGTATAAACAAGATAGAAAATCTGCCAACCCTAAAGCAGTGTAAAAGGGGGTCCGATGCGGTATAGGTATACAGCTAAATGAAAACACAGATACAAGAAATGCTATGTTTGGCTTCCGAAAGTAAACCAAAGGTAGAGTAGAATATCTTCTACAGTCTAAGAATACGTTTTTCGTCGGTTTTACCATGGCAGTACAAGAAAAATATTGTGTGGTGAAAAATTATATTGTGTAAAATTTTAAGACCCACCAAGTGGACACCCATTAGAATCTTATTGGGCCACTATGCCATGAAAGGTGGCCCAATCACAATTAGCCACCTTAGTAAACCACTTGATTACTTGATGAGTCACCATAATAAGATAAGCATGGTTAAAAGTTTAACAAGCCAAGAATTTTTTTTTTCATTTTCCTCTTCCTTCCAAAACCGGCAGCCATGGAAGCAATTCTCAAAAAATTTTCCAACTTCAAATCTTTACAAAATTGACCTCAATTGAGTTCAAGAAGCAAGGTTTAAAGGGTTTTATCAACTTTTGAGGTAAAAATCTGAAATTTTTTCAAGTTCTCTTAGGGTTTTTTCTTGGGTTAAGTGGGGAATTTGATTCAAGGTGTTCTCATGTGAAAAATGCTTAGGAAAAGTTTCAAAGGAGCCCTTGGAGGACTAAGAATTTCAAGTTTTCTTTTGGGTAAGTTTTAACTCCCAAACGTAAAGTTTATTTGGTTTTGTTTTAATTTTGATTATTTCAAAAGGCATGTGGGTATTCAAGCAAGATTGTGATTGAATCCCATGGGTATATGGTTTATGACATGTTGGTGTTGTTGAAATTAGGGTTTAAATTTGAAAACGGTTGGTTGGTGCAAAAGTATTCTAGTTTTATAGTTTTGATGCTAGTTTTGAAAAGAATGGTGATCTGGCTTGAAAATGGATTTAGGGAAGGTTGTATATGCCTTCACAGTGGCTGGAATGCTGTTTTAAAATTGATTTTTACACAAATGACTCAGGGACTAAATTGCAAAGAAAAAGTTTTTCTCAGCAGATTTGAAAAATGACCAAAAAACCCCTGTACAGTGGGAATTTCAAAAAATTTAAAACACAAAAGTTGTAGATCTCGACGAAACTGTCAAAAATTGCAGATGGTTTGTCGAAAATCACGTTTATTTGTGAGTTATTAATTTTACAAAAATTTGTTAAAATTGAAAAAAAAAATTTAAAGGGCAAAAATGTCATCTTGCAAAAGGATTTTGGGAATGATATTTGAGTAAAAATGTTTCTTATGAAAAATGAAAGATTATGGTTTAAAGAGATTATTTTTAGTTTCGGGGGTAAGATTGTCAAAATTTTCAAATAAGGGACAAAATTGAAAAGTTTTATTAAAATGAGATATTGATGTAAAATAAGAAAACCCGAGGCCCTAGGGTATTGTTTTAAAATTAATAAGTAGCAATTTTTGCTAAAATAGCAAAATCAAGCTTGGGAAATTTAGGAAGGCCTATCGAGGGCAAAATCATCATTTTTCTACAAGTGACCCGAACAGCTCCAAAACGTTTTAAATGGGACAAAGGAATTACTAATAAGATTTTCGCCCTTTATTAGACACGGTAAGGTAGAATAAGATAAGGGAAAGAAATCCAAGATTATTAGAGTTATAAACGGGTATATAAACAATTTATTGATTAAAGAATGCTTTGTATTGACGCATAAGACGAAATAGTGGAAACATGGCTAATAGCATTATAATTGGTCAAACAAGACCCTAGAAGATTCAGAAAAGGGGACTGAGATCGGCTAGCACAGCAGCCTAGTCACGTAAGTACCAATCCCACCTACAATATGGAATTGTAGGTATAGAATATGATGTATACATATAATTATATACCTGTGTGTATATCAAGATGTATACCTATGTGTGTACAATAATATATGTGCCTGTGTGAATATTATGATGCGTACCTATGTGTATATTAATATGTGTACCTTTGAGTATATAAAATATGTACCTGTGTGTACTATACAGTAGAAGAGTATTTATGTTTTGTGTATAATATGTGAATATGACCTCATGCATGGTATGACAACCATAATATTTGGACTAGTAGATATACCACCATAAACTAGATGAGTGACATACTGACTCTTGACTCAAGGGGAGTTCAAGGTTATAGTATGGTCTTGGTGTCACGTAAACTTATGTGCGTAATGGTACGAACATTTGGGCCCTAGCTAAAGATATGATAAGGATAAAGAACGTTCATAATTAAGCATAACTGGGTCACGCATTTTAGTGAATATTGCATGTGAGCTATCTATGGACTTACTGGGCGTAAGCTCACTTAGTGTTTCATACTGTAGGAATTTCTACAAAGAGGTCAGAATCAATTCACTGTTTAACTAGTGGAGGAATATTTGTAATTTGCATAATGGGATATGGAAATCACTGCAGTATGTTTCCGTTGTTTAATGTTTTAAGAAATTTTGAAACTAGAAGTATGAAATTTGTAGAATAGTTAAGTAAGACAAAACTTCTTTTGAAAATGTTTAGCAAACAATATTGTAAAAGAAAGTTTGTGTATGTAAGTATATGCATATATTTTTTTTATGAGGATTGCTTAAATCTGCATGTGTAATATAGTTTTTTTTTTTAAAAAAGAAAAGTAATCCCAAGATTTTCATCTATACGTAAGTAAGAAAAGTATTTTATCACAGCTCGAAAAAAGCGGGTTGTGATAATTTTTTACTAGCTTATTATATTGAGAACGTGTAGAGTAGAAAATATAGTTTGATAGTAATGTAGAAAATATAGACTACGCCCTCTATTTTATTCCTTCTGCAGATGAATTCCATGTCTTGTTCTAACATATTGTCTTTTTGAAATTAGTGTCTTAAACTTATTTATTCAGGCTGAATTTAGAAGTATATAGTCATGCTTAGATATTGTCTATACCATAGATGATTCATGGAAGAGTTACAATCAAATTGGTGACACACTTGCCTTCCCATAAGTGTGATTTGGTTAGGACTGAGCAGAATGGATATAAACGTGTAAAGTTGTTTATGTTATTGAGCATTTCATTGCTACCATGTTAGCATGATTTAGTAACACTCATCTTATCAGTGAAAAATCAAAAAATTTACCCGCATTTTCCCTTATTTTATATACTTTTTTAACATGAATAACGTGCTATTATTCTTTTTTATGTGTTTTTGTTGTATATTGAATTGGTTTTGAACATGCAATTTGTACACATGAATAAGAAATAAAAAAAGACATCGTTCATGGTAGGTGGTCAGAGGAAACTGATGCTGTATTGATTGATGCATTGTTAGAACAGCAAATAAATGAAAATAAGGTTGATAGAACATTACTACTGCTGCTTGTTATAATATTTTGACAATATGTCGAGATGAGCTTAAATATTATGTTAACAAAGTCCAAATAAAAAATTGAATTAAGAGTTTGAAAACTAATTTTAATACATGATATAATCTTTTTAAAAGCTTTAGTAGTTTTACTTGGAGTCTATTAATTAAGATTGGAACAGAGCAACAGACGTGGAAGGCTCTTATTGAGTTTTGTTTTTATAAACTTAAAATTTTTTTATGTGTGTATTTTTTATGCTTAGATTTTACATGATGGTTAAGCTTTACTACATTATATGTTGTAGGCTAAACCTTGTGCAAAGAAATAGAGGTAAATACTTAATCTTGTTTTTAAAAATAATTTGGAGACTTGGATCAACAAAACTTTAGAAGAAATGTGTTAAGGAGGGCTGGTTTTTGAGACAAGCAACATGGAAAAGTTTCTAGCTTTTTGGAGCAAAACTTGGAGAAAAACAAATGCTTTTGCAAAATGGTGCATAGGTATTTATAGATCACATTAGGGACTAAATTGCAAAGAAAATTGCTCCTCTTTGCACTTGTTAAAACCAAATTCCCTATGAAGCTTTGAGAAATTTCTACAACTTTTGAGGCATCGTAATTTGACTAACTTTGACTTTTTAACAGTTCAAATCCACACTGTATTGATTTTCTTATAATGTCTATGATCTTCCCTGAATTTCCACAACATTCCATAACTATCGACAACTTTCTATATTGTGTAATACCCAGCATAATCTTATACTGTATAATTCTTATATTGCATAATTCTCATACTATTCATTGTACTTTTCTTTAGTGTTTTTGACATCATTCCAACTTTAGTTGAATTGGAGACCCTCAAAGCTATACCGGTTTTATCTAACTAGTATACTATCAACTTCTTTGTTGTTTTGGACTATGGCATGATATTTCCTTTTACAAACCCATCTTCACTTCACGAGTGTTTGTCATTAAGATTGAACTTTTAACATGATCTGTGTGACACAAATTTTGTCTTCATAAAATTTAACAAATGTTTGAGCATAACATTTAGGTCACAAAATTTGCAGCATTTTCAACATAGTTAGACGTAAAACCATTATTGAACTCCTAATTTTTAACTCATCCACCATAATTGTAACCGGATCCATCTTTAGGAAATCCCAAGTCATTTAGCTATGCAATTAAATGAAAATTAATATAATCAAACACATCTTAAATGATTGTGAAACATTATATAATGCAATTAATGTCATGAAATCATGCAATGCATTGGCTAACAAGTATGTGAGAATATCAGGCATCACATATTAGATCGGTGGAAGAAGAAAGAAAGAGTTCAGTTTTTAGCATTATGTGCTAATATGTATAGAAACTTGGCTATGTATACCTCTACAATACAATTTTTTTTTTTTTTAAATTGACCACCATATCGACGCAATTGATACAACTTAACAATTAACAAATGCTTTTGGCCTCTTTTGAATTATATCATGACATTTCTAGTTTATACTATGCTGGGTCATGAGTTCCGTTCTCACACTATTTCTTTCGCTACTTTTGTTTGAAATGATCCTATCTATATATTGTGAGCAATTGTATAGTTCCATTATATACATCATGTGTATCACTCAACAAACAAGTTGCACACCAACCATACGTCTATGTCTTTCATGTTTTGCAAAAAAACGTGTAACAGTTTTTTTCACGAGTCTCTGCTTGATTATCCTTCAAAATGTTTTCCTCTTCATCTTCCTTCAAACTCCCATCAAAATTTTCGTCTTCTCGCCACTTGAAAGTGGTTCTAATTAAAATCAAATATAGGAAACTAACATAATGTATCTTAAAAAATAAACACAAATGTGAGAACCAAAAGCTTTCACTCTACAGCTTAGGAAGCTTTACAACTTAATCGAAATCATATAAAAAACTCTACGTCTTAATTGCCACTGCTATGAGTCTATATTGCTACTGCATTATGTTCATATATATATATACACACAAAGAAAGGGCACTCATCAAACGCAGTTAACAAGATAAGCATATATATATATATATATATATATATCACTTACTATATAGACGAATTCGTCTATGAATATTAGCATCTCATAGCGTCATATGTCATTAACCAAATTTAATCCATATGGCACTGAATATTCTTCCATTAATAAGCGTCCTTAGCAATATATATTATTGAATAAAACATGTTCTATTCAGATTATTAAACATCCACAGTTACAAAAAAAAAAAAAAAAAGTAGACGATAAGTTATTAAAAAAAAAAACAAAAGAAAAAAAAGGGAAATACATGGTAAAGAATACATCTTGTGTTTCAAACCATTCCTGGAAAATCATGGAAGCTAATATGTACACACGCAACACATTTTTTTTTATTTATTTTTTCTGAAAAAGACCTAAATATAGAAGACATGATCATAGTGATTGATTCAAGAAATTATAGGTAGAAATTCATGTGTGTATAATACGTTATATTAATTCACGATTCTTTTTAATGAAATTCATATTTAGAAAAAAAAAAGAAAGAATCATAGCATTAGATAATGGAGATAAGCCTTTAAAAAATTTTAAGAACAACAAACTAAATCATTAGAAATCAAAGGGGGAGAAAGATTTAACCACAGATTTAGACCACACACCTTTATCAATCTCCAACAATAGATTTACAAAATCCAAGTTTTTCTCTGTTCAAAGCAAAAAAGAAAACGAAGCAATTCCAGGCATGTTAGTAGAGAGAGCGTCAGGTGCCAGATTTTTTTGGCCGTAGATAGAGTGGACTGTTATGTAATTTTATCATTTATATAACTAACTTTTTCCATCTCATAATTGGTCCACTTTTAGGAGGATAAAATATGAGGACTTATCTACTAGTTTTTTCACCATATTTTCCTCTCCCCAAATTTCTCTCCTATCAAACAACTTGATTCAACAATTTGCATCCCAAAATCTCTCTAATGTTTTCTTTCCTTTTACTTTTCATTCATAACAAACAAAGCTATAAGCCACGTTTCTAAAGTAAAGCCTCAACTCCCATGGGGCCCACCTGGTGGGATCCTCGACATAGTCGGTCTTATGTTTATTACTCATACATATTGTTCCCTCTGGGTGCCTAGAGGCTCTCTGGGATTTCTTTCGTGTTACTCAATACTTGAATCCAAAACTTCCATCTGATGACGATTTTAAAATCATGCGCAAAATTGGACGCAGTCATTGTCAAATATAATGTATTGAAGTATAGATGTTGATCGCACGAGGAATGTGTAATTTTTATTAACTTGCCAAATTTAAATCTAACTCTAAAATTAGTTTAATTATTGTAAGGGGGTTTAGGTTTTGATTGTTGGAAAAATAGTACATAGTGAAATTTTAAAAATTTTATATCAGAGTATTTTCCAAAACACAAGTTTGACATGCTATATGCATAAATTAATCAGATCTTACTAACCTTTGAATATCGAAGAACTCCCGTAATCTGTAAAGAGAAGTAACGTTCCAGAAGAGCCTCAACCAACTGGTCTTCTTTGCTAGTCTCTATCCACGATCGGAGTGAGTGTGGGCTCACACGTACAGCTCTTCCTCAAGGTAATTCTCCTTCCAACCAATTGAAAGAACCCAAAGCTAGTGTTCGTGATTTGTGAACAAAAGCTCTTAGGGAGTTTCAGAATCTCACCAGCAGAGTTTCAGTTTTAATCTCTCAATTGATCTAAATAACTCATGAGACCCACTACCTATTAATAGAGGTTGGGTCTAGGGTCATTCCTTATTAGATAAGGTCTCAAAAATTTGAATCAGAATCAAATTCGGATCAATATCTAATGAAATCTGCGTGAAAATGCGTGATTTTTTATTCGCACATAGGCAGGCTGATCTGCCTAACCGGCAGGTTGAACTTGCCCCATCGGTAGGCCGACCTTGAGGATCGACATGCCAAACTGTCGAAAAAAAATCTCAGCGAATCTTTTATTTTTCACCCTAGATTCTATAGGATAAAGCCCTAGTTTTAATTCAAATAACTTAATAAAGAAGTTATCTAATTAAAACAATTTATTTAGATAATCTCTAGGAAAATAAATAGATTCCTAATAATTCTACAAGTTTATCTTGATATAATTTATTCAAAATTAAATCAACTAATAAAAAGATAAGAATTACCTGATGCTAATAATTCAACAAGTTTAATCTTGAATTAATTTTATCACAAAATTAATTCAACCGATAAACAGACATGAATTATTTGATTCTTTCAAATTTCAACCAATCTAATAAATCTAACATAAGTCACCAATAATTGAAAAAGCACGCCGTATTGTTATAGGATTTTGTGAGCTAGCAAAAGGGACCAAATGGACCTATATAGTTCAAGCTCCCGATAATTATGAAACCTAATATTCTAGATATATATTTAATAATTATCAACTCTAATGCTACTTCACTAAAAGCTTAGAGCTGCACTCTAGAACTCTATAGAATTACGAAGCCCGTATAGCTAAGTCTCCATGACATATCATAGTGTACCGTATTCACATAGGATTATCCATAATCAGCTTAAGGACAAGTTTTGTCTTACCTTCCCGATTATTTTTATCTTACGTTCCGTTATCTCACCATAAAAAAACTTACCATCTAAAGACGGTATACCATTTGGTTACACTTATGTATCCAAATGGTTGAGCGCTCTAGTTTTTCAATTATAGGATAACGCATATAAGAGGATATCACTACTCCTAAAGAGGAGCTATGGATTCCATATCTATGAACAATAGGTCTACGCTATCAAGAGTCATGCCTCCAATGTACCGGTATGCATACCACTATTAAAATGTGGGTGTCACCCTTTGGTACATCAAAAGACACAAGTCAAGACAACGGGCCCACTATTCATCTCAGGATTAAGATACAATACAAATGAATCCATTTGCCAAGATAGAATTATTAATCCAAATCAATTCACTTTATGTCCCGATCCAACACATCATCACCTATGACAACGTGCCAATGTTTCTATTCATGGAGTCCACCTTCAATAGTCAAGACAAACCATCTCGCAATAGGGATATAGACAACATAACAATCTTTACATGAATAAAGCACCCAACTTTATTCACTCGATTGCGGATCTTATGATTTAGACCGTCACCTTAAGAATCGTGTCTTTTGCATAATCTGTCCATCATATACCCAATTCTTAAAGGTTTACATCGACAGTTTTAGACTATTGTTTGCTTATCATACATTCAACAAATATGAACATAAAGACGACAAGATTTGGTATACAATAAATAAATTCTTTATTGATAAAAATGTCTCCAAAAACTTAATACATTTTTACTCCTTAGGGCATACATGTCTAACAATCTCCCACTTGCACTAAGTGAGTAAATATGACAAATCTTGCATCCCCATAGCTTCCACATGCTTCTCGAAGACTATTCTAGTAAGTGTCTTTGTGAATGAATCAACTAAATTGTCCTCTGACGCAATTTTGCACACTGTGACATTCCCGCCCTCGACGAAGTCCTTTATCACATGATACTTCTGATCAATATGCTTACTCTTCTTGTAAAATCTTGGTTCCTTAGCATTAGCTACCGCCGCACTGTTATCATAGTATAGTGATATCGCCTTATCCATACCAAGAACTACCTCATGATTCCCAAGGAACTTGCGGAGCCACACTGCTTGTTTCGAAGCATCACTAGCTGCCACATACTCGGTCTCCATCGTTGAATCTGAAGTGTAATCTTGCTTCACACTTCTCCAATTGATGGCACCACCGCCTAGAGTAAACATAAAACCTGAAGTCAATTTCCTAGAATCCAGACAAGATTGAAAATCTAAGTCAGTATATCCTAGAGGAGTTAAGTTCTCACCTAAATACACAAGCATATACCCTCGTGTTCTTCTCAGGTACTTAAAAATATGCTTGACTACAACTCAGTGGTTCGGTCCTAGATCCGCCTGAAATCGACTTACAATCCTGATCGCATAACAAATATCTGGTCGTGTGCAAAGCATGGCATACATGAGACTACCTACTGCCGAAGCATAAGGTACCTTATCATGTATTCTCTTTCTTTCTTAGACTTTGGAGAGTCTTTCTTAGAAAGAGTAATTCCAGACCTAGATGGTTGCCCACCATTTTTGGAATCCTACATTGCAGGCTTCCTGAGAATTTTATCTATGTAGCTGACTTGTGACAAAACTATCATTTTGTTCTTTCTATCCTAAAAACTCTAGACAATGACAATGCCCTTCATGTCAAACTACTTGGTCAACCATAATTTGACCAATGACAATGCCCCAACATTATTGCCAATTAGCATAATGTCATCCACATACAGTAGTAGAAAGACCACCTTCCCATCCTTAATGTGTTTGTAAACACATGGCTCATCCACATTTTGTGAGAACCCATAAGTCTTGATCACTTGATCAAATCTTGTGTTCCAAGAATAGGAAGCCTGCTTAAGTCCATTTATTGACTTTAGCAACTTACAAACCTTACCCTCTTGACCCTTGACCTTGAATCTGTTTGGTTTTTCTATATAAAATGGACTCATCAATATAGCCATTTAGAAAAGTCGTCTTGACATCCATCTGTCAAATCTTGTAATCGAGAGCGGCAGCTATGGACAAGAGAATCCGGATGGACTTAAGCATGGCTACAGGTGAAAAGGTTACCTAGTAATCGATTCCTTCCTTTTGCGTATAACCTTTAGCTACCAGTCTAGCCTTAAAGGTTTCGACCTGTACATCCACTCCTCTTTTCCTCTTATAGATCCACTTACACCCTATGGGTTTTACCCCTTTAGGAAGATCCACAAGCTCCCAGACTTGATTAGTCTCCATAGACTTCATCTCTATGTTCATGGCCTCTGTCTAGAGTTTTGAATCAACATCCTCCATAGCCTCTATGTAAGTGCGAGGATCCCTGTCATGTTCATCTGGTTTAGCTAAGAAGGCCTCTCCATTGAACATATACCTCTCGGGTTGACCTCGATCCTCCCACTACGTCGATGCCCCTTAGGTTGTTGTTCGGGTTGGTCTGGTCTTTCTACACTGATTGGAATGGTCTCATTCGAAACCTCCGGAGTGATCAGATCACTCCTCAACTCCTCAAGCACTACTTTGCTTCAAGGCTTAATGTCGTCCATGTAACTCTCTTTAGGGAAAGTTGCATTAGTTGAAACCACGACTTTATTTTTCTTTGAGTTATAGAAATAACTCCCTTTAGTCCCTTTTGGATATCCTACAAACATGCAAACTTCCGAACGTGCTTCCAACTTATTCGCATCCTTAAATAGGACATGAGCCGGACATCCCCATATGCGAATATGGTTTAAGGATGTCTTCCTACCTGTCCACAACTCGTGAGGAGTTTTAGGGACCGATTTTGAAGGCACATTGTTCAAAAGATAACATGCGGTTTGTAGTGCATATCCCCAAAAGAATAAAGGTAATGATGAATAACTCATCATGGACCTTATCATGTCTAATAAAGTCCTATTTCTTCTTTTCACCATGCCATTCTGCTACGGAGTGTCCAGCGTAGTCAAATGGGATAAAATCCTATTCTCTAATAAGTGTCCCAAAAACTCATCAGAAAGGTATTCTCCACCTTGATCGGATCGAAATGCCTTTATGAGTCTACCCAATTGTTTTTCCACTTTAGCCTAAAACTCCCTGAACTTGTCAAAAGTTTCGCTTTTGTGGTGCATCAGGTACACATACCCATACCTTGAGTAATCGTCAATAAAGGTGACGAAGTACTCATACCCTCCTCATGCCTGGATGTTCATCAGTCAGCAAATATCACTATGCATAAATTCTAGAACCCTTTCGGCCTTATTGTCCTTAGACCCAAATGGTCTTTTGGTCATTTTACCCTCCAAACAAGATTCACATTGATGTATAGATTCCACCTTTAAGTGACTTAAAGGTCCATCCCTTACCAGCCTTTGAATCCTATTCAGGTTAATATAACCAAGGCACAAATGCCAAAGATAAGTCTTATTAGAATGAGAAGTTTTAGGCCTTTTAGAGTTATTATCATTCATCTCAGCATTAAGCAGTAAGTCCATCTTAGGTTTGATAAAATATAGATTATTTTGCATCCATTCAGAATAGATAAAAGATTTATTTTTACGAATCACCACTTTATTATTAAAAGAAACTAAATAAGAGTCTTTAAATAAACAAGCTACAAAAATTAAATTCTTTTTAAATTTAGGAACATAAAAACAATCTCACAAAATTAAATTCCAATAATTATCAAAATAAAGATAGACGTCTCTCGCTGCTTTCGTTAAGACCAAGGATCCATCGCCCATTCGAAGCGTGAAGTCTTCATGAGGTAGACTTCTCGTTTCTATGAACCCTTTTTGAGAAAAACAAACATGATTAGTTGCACCAGAATCTATAACCCAAATGTCACTAGATTCCTCAACCAAACAAGTTTCTAAATACAGAAGATCATACTTACCTCCTTTGGAAAGGAAGTCCTTGCAATGCTTCTTGATGTGCCCGACCTTCCCATTCTTGGCCGGTTGCTTCTTTCGATTCCTAGAGTTGGGATTGGAACCAGAAGCAGCTACTATGTTGGCCTCTCCACCCATAGAAGACTCCCTGATCAGCAATTCGAACTCCTATAACTGTTTCATTAATTCTGTTAAGGTAATATCCCACCTATTGCTCAAATTGAATGTAGCTTTAAACGGAATAAATTCCTTTGATAGAGTCTCAAAGACCATAGTCATCTGAGTTTTAGTATCGATGTCGGTTCCATTGGTTTGTGCCTCAGCGAGGTAACCTATGACCAACATCATGTGCTTCTTTACAGACGTTCCCAGCCTCTACTTACAGTTTAAGAGTTTTTGAAGCGCCCCTTGCCGCTTTGTTATGGCTTGGCCTCCAAACATGTCTTCAAGATTATCCAAGATATGCTTTGCAGTCTCATAATCTTCATGTTGAGCCTGCAGCACATTATTCATGCTGGCCATAACATAGTAGCGGGCCTGATCATTTGCATCTTTCTAGCGATCGTATGCTTGGAATTTCTCATTAGTTGAGTCTTCTGTAGGCTCGGGAGGACAAGGGGTTGTCAGCACAAATTTTAATTTCTTGAAGGAAAGGATGATATCCAGGTTTCGTTTCTAATCAATATAATTCTCTCCGGTTACTATGTTTTTGTCAAGTATCGAAGATAAAGCGTTTCTAGACATTTTTAATCTACAATAAAGAATCATATACCAAACATAAGCAAACACATCATAATAATTTAGTAAGATAACAATCATGTAAAATCATACAAATGTATTTATGTGTCAAAACCTTGAAAATATGACAACCTTACAACGATAATTCCTAACTCAGAATTCAACAAGCTCCTAGGGGAGTCATGCCAAATTCAATCAGAAACACAGATCCCCTCCTAATTAATATATGCCATCCAGGACCCGTATGATCCAGCATATATTAATAATCATTTCTTTGGCCATTAATTTTATTAACAGAGCTCCTAGGGAAGTTTAATAATAAAATTAACATGAGTGTATAACCATCGTTTCAATATTTTATCCATGATTTATAATCACCACCTAGGGGTGTGCAACTATAAATCATGCTAAAATACCTTATCCTCTTAGAGATCCAATCTGGTACACGATAGAAATCCCTTCCTAGGTGTTGGGACTACCATGTTTTTCCTATGGACTAACAATGGAGGCCTTAGGTCCTCTCTTTGAAAACCTTCTGCCACTCAATCTTTTAAAATCAAGATTTTATTTTAAAAGACATGCATGTGCAATTTTAATATGAGTGGCACTCCCTATTCTATATGGCATGTTATCAACATACATGGTAAATCATATTACAATGCAGACAAGCAAAGTTACAAGCAAAATAATAATAAATAACCGTAATATTATGGTTCCACCCTAGAGAATATAAAGATTACAAGAGAATAATCGAAACATATTATTGATTTTTTATCCTTGAATCTCCAAGCTGTATCCTTCTTCATGTAATACCCATCCATAAGTGTTTGATCTTGTATGAATCGAACACTCCATATTTCTGGTCAAATCCATATTTAATGTTTCTCATAATTGTCTAAAAAACAAAATTAAAACTGCATGAAAAACTGCATCTTTTCTGGAAAAAATTCCAGCTCTCTGCCGGCAAGTCGATTTGGGTGATCGGCCTGCCGGTCATGACCCACCAGCCTGCCAATCTTCATAGATCGGCCTGCCGATTCATGACTAATCGGCCTATCAAACTAGAAGTTCAGCTTACCGCCAGAGCCATCAGATTTTTGCCCCGCTGACAACCTACGAACCTCACATTTGGCCTGCCGATCTGCGACCATCGGCTTGCCGAATTGGAGAGTTCAGCATGCTGACCGAGCAGAAATCACCCTTTCCAGAAAATATAATTTTTAATAAAATTCATCAATTTTATTTTCAACAATTCAAAAACATAAAATTAAAGACTCAAGAAATACCTAGGAACGCCATCATCCATCTTCTAGATCCGCTTTTTAGATTCGTCTTCTCTGAATAATTATTTAATTACAAAATTATTACAAATTTAAAATTAAATAATAATTCCTAGACGGAGGTAATAGTCCGCGATCTAATTACATGAAAAAACTTATATATACATTCTAACCTTTAAGGAACCATAACTGGTATAAATTAATTAATTAATAAATAATTAAATAATAGTTTAATCAATCATAATTAATTAATAAACATTTACCATATAATCCATGACAACATATAAATATATAGAAACCTAGAGTGCCAACTCTCTATAAAATTAAATTCAAGCATGGGAGAAATCAAGATTACATAATTTATACATATAGTATGATTACAAACTAGTAAATTTATGTAAAAACTATGGCTTTGATACCAATTGTTGAAAAAATAGTGTGCAGCAGAATTTTAAAATTTTATATCAGAGTATTTTTTAAAACACAAGTTTGACATGCTATATGTATAAATTAATCGGATCTTACTAACCTTTGAATACTGAAGAACTTTCGTAATTCGTGAAGAGAAGTAACGTTCCAAAAGAGCCTGAACTAACTGGTCTTCTTTGCTATTCTCTATCCACGATCAGAGTGAGTGTGGGCTCACATGTATAGCTCTTCCTTAAGGTAATTATCCTTCCAACCAATTGAGAGAACCCAAAGCTAGTGTTCATGATTTGTGAACAAGAGCTCTCAGGGAGTTTCAGAATCTCACTAGCAGAGTTTCACTCTTAATCTCTCAATTGATCTAAATAACTCATGAGACCCACTCCCTATTTATAAAGGTTGGGTCTAGCGTCATTCATTAATAGATAAGGTCTTAAAAATTTGAATTAGAATCAAATTTGGATCAATATCTGATGAAATTCGCGTGAAAATGCGTGATTTTTATTCACGCATAGGCAGGCCGATCTGCCTAACAGACAGGCCAAACTTGAGGATCGGCATGCCGAACTGCCAAAAAAAAAATCTCATCGAATCTTTTATTTTTCACCTAAGATTTTATAGGACAAAGCCCCAGTTTTAATTCAAATAACCCAATAGAGAAGTTATCTAATTAAAACAATTTTATCTAGATAATCTCTAGGAAAATAAATAGATTGCTAATAATTCTACAAGTTTATCTTGATATAATTTATTCAAAATTAAATCAACTGATAAACAGACAAGAATTATCTGATGCCAATAATTCAACAACTTTAATCTTGAATTAATTTTGTTACAAAATTAATTCAACCGATAAACAGACATGAATTCTTTGATTCTTTCAAATTTTAACTAATCTAATAAATCTAACATAAGTCACCAATAATTGGAAAAGCACGCCGTATCATTATAGGACTTTGTGAGCTAGCAAAGGGGACCAAATGGACCTATATAGTTCAAGCTTCCGATAATTATGAAACCCAATATCCCATATATACATTTCATAATTATCAACTCAAACGCTACTCTACTAAAAGCTTGGAGCTGCACTCTCGAACTCTATAGAATTACGAAGCCCGTATAGCTAAGTCTCCATGACATATTATAGTGTACCGTATCCCTATAGGATTATCCATAATCAGCTTAAGGACAAGTTTTGTCTTATCTTCCCAATTATTTTTATCTTATGTTCTATTATCTCACCATCGGAAAACTTACCATCTAAAGACGGTATACCATTCAGTTACACCTATGTATCCAAATGGTTGAGCGCTCTAGTTTTCCAATTACAGGATAACGCATATAAGAGGATATCACTATTCCTCAAGAGGAGCTATGGATTCTATATCTATGAATAATAGGTCTATGCTATTAAGAGTCACGCCTATACCGGCATGCATACCACTACTAAAATATGGGTGTCACCCTTTGGTACATCAAAAGACACAAGTTAAGACAACAGGCCTACTATTCATCTCAAGATTAAGATACAATACAAATGATTGTCTAAAGTGAATCGATTTGCCAAGACAAAATTATTAATCCAAATCAATTCACTTTATGTCCCGATTCGACACATCGTCACATATGACAACATGCCAATGTTTCTATTCACGAAGTCCACCTCCGATGGTCAAGACAAACTATCTCCCAATATGGATATAGACAACATAACAATCTTTACATGAATAAAGCACCCAACTTTATTCGCTCGATTTTAGAACTTATGATTTAGACCGTCACCTTAAGAATCGTGTCTTTCACATAATATGTCCATCATATGCCCAATTCTTAAAGGTTTAGACAGTCAGTCTTAGACTATTGTTTGCTTATCATACATTCAACAAATATGAACGTAAGGAGGGCAAGATTTGGTACGTAATAAATAAATTCTTTATTGATAAAAATGTCTTCAAAAACTTATTATATTTTTACTCCTTAGGGCGTACATGTCTAACATTGACAACTAAAAGTAACATGAAAAATAAATTAAAAGAACTAAAAAGGAAATTTACATAAAATTCTAAAAATATTGAGAATTTTGATTTCACTTAAAATTAATCAAATCCTATTCAATTAAATATGTTAGTGTGATATCCTCAAATTATGTTGTTGGTCAAAAATCTCTATTTTATTTAATGCTCTCTTTCGAGCATTCTAGAAAAATCCTCAAATTGCTAACTCACCATATTCCTATATGAATTACAACAATGAAGAATTCATTATGATCTTGAGATTTTCATTCAGTAACCAAAGCCATGCAAGATTATTCCTAACTTACATGCAATCTATAGTATTTTACACAAGCTCTTAATTCATAGATCTCCTTCTAGTCTCATTATTATTTATTTTCTCATCTAATTAATAGCCAGTTATTAAAGCATTTAGTCTAGTATAGAATACTCAACAATAAAATGAGGTTCACAAAAATAAAATTTAACTAAAATGCATGAATTTCAAGTTACATCATAATCCCAACAAAAATAAAATTAAAACATAATAATTATAACAAAAATAGGCATTAACAATAATAACATTAAATTAAATATTAAAATAATACAAATATTGAGAGTTTAAAAATAACCTAGAGTTTTAACACCGTATGGCGGGTCCACCATCCACATTGGCAATACTCTCACTCATAGTATTTTACAAAATAAAAACACTCAAAAATTACCTTGCAATATTACAATAATATTTAAAATTAATTAAAACCTAAAAAAATTACAAATAATTTATTTATTCGGGGGCTTGCCCCCCAAATTTTCCCTTATCATTTTATGATGGATGCAAGAATCCATTTTTATAGAGTAGCCTGCAAAAAAACTATAATAAATTGTTTAGATTTGGTAAAAAAAAAAATCCTTTTCTTCTCCGCATTGCAGCTGTCTTCTATGTGCAAATTTAACTACATAATCAGGTGTGATGCGGCTTATAGAAAAACATATTTGGGCTGTGCAATATGCAAAAAAAGAATGATCTTTGTGGCTCAAATTCAAGGAAGAGAAGGGCTAACTTTGGCAGGGCGGAGGACTAAATCCAAACTGCTAAATAAAACTTGGTTAAATAGTATAGCAATCGATGGTAGCCATCGCGGAACCACAAGATCAACACTGCTCAGGTGCATAGACTTGCGGATCACAACCTAAGCAACCCACGTGGGGTGGGCCACCCTGTTGGGACGTGCCTAAGGCGCTCTTAATAAACACATGCCTGACATGGTCCAATGAAAAAAAACACATGGCGGCGCGTGTGGAGAGGACGATTGATTAGGCAGTTGACACGTCCTTGACTATGAATTGTACAAGACCATGTGGCCGTTGACCTGCTGATGTGACGCTGACTGTGGTCGAGCCGAAAACTTGCTGAAAATTATGTTTTGGCCCTAATTTTGAGATTTCATTGCATTTTAGCCCTGAAAAATTAATTATTTTAGAAAACATAAATTACTAAAATTAAGTGAATATTTTAAAAACTTAATTAACAGAAAAACTACATTAAATATTAAAGGCACACTTTAAATAACATTAAAACGATAAATCAAAATAAAAATAAAACTAAAACTAAAACTTAACTAAACTTACGATTTTAATTCTAATTTACAAAAATGAATTATTTAACTTATAAAATCACTTCTAAAAATTACCAAACATATAACTAAGCATAAAAATAGAATAAAAATTAATAATTAAACATATTTTACATAAAACACACAAAAATTGCTAGAAACATACAAAATGCTTAACTAGAGGATTTAATAACAAATAAAATGCTAAATAAATTGTTCTAAACCATATAAAACATGCATTTTTACTTGTTATCACCCTCCTTATAAGGTTCTTAAGTCAAGTGCTGATACCAATTGAGAGGATAATCCAGTCTTATATGAGCCAGTTTCTTATAATCATAGCTAATAACTTCATGCTTTCTTGACTTTTTCTCCTTGATCTTCTTTCCTTGTAGGACCTTTACTTTTGTTGAATTTTCTATACAACTTCTTATACTTCCTTACTAGCAAGGCCATAGCTTCAATGACTTTCTTGTCAAAGGCTTCATCTTCATCATCCTCATTATCTTTATCTTCTTTTTCGGTGGAGGCTTTTATGGCAACTTCTATCTTCTTCTTATCTTCCTCCTCTTGATTTTGCTTTCTTGTAATCTCATTAGACATAAAAGGTCAAATTAGCTCCTCTAATAGTAAAGCAGAGAGATCTTTTACTTTTTCCAAAGTTGTCTTCTTGACAATGCCATGATGGAGGTAGAAATCGGACAACTTTGCCCACCAACTCGCTGGTGTTGAATGTCCCACCAAGAGACTTCAAACTATCACCAAGCAAAGCTTAACTCAACCTTTTCCCCTATCTCGATCAAATTTTTGGCACCATTACTCCTTACAATTGGTGACTTCTTCTACCTTAGGTTCACTATAACCTGTTACAACTGTCAATTTTATAGAGATTAACTGACCAACACTTCCCCAGATTTTATAAGGTTTTGAAAACCTATTGGTCTTGGTTTTTCAAGGATTAAAGATTTAAAGCACTAGCTCACACCTTCTAAAAATGGATGGAATACAATTTGAAGAACTAGGATATGTATAAGCACATACTGTATGATTTTTAAGCAAGTTTGGCTTAAGGAAATGATCAAAGGCTTGTAGACGCTTAGAATATGATTCAATATAAGTTCAAGGTATCAAAAGTTGTTCATAGGATCAAAAATGAGGTATTTATACCAAAGATCATGCTTATTAGCCGTTGAAGAGTCATTTCTAATGGCTAATAAGTAGCCGTTAATGACCTTGGTCAACTATCATACACATGTTGACCGAGCTGTTGCAGAACTAGCCTAAACTAGGCTGGGCGGTTGATCGCCATACACTTGACGTGGTTGATGGCGCCTTTACAACAAGCCCTGATGCTAAAAACAAATTTTTGAAAACAACTTTAAATCAAAGTTTATTTAATTTTAGTGTCAAAAATTAAATGTGAAGCTCTAAAATTGATAAAAGAAACATTTTAAAAAATTTCAAACAATTTCCAAAAATATTTTTCAATTTTAGTCCATAAGTGCTTAAGATTTTCAGTTCAAATTTTTTTTCAACAATAACAATTATGAGTAAAACTTAAGCCAAATGACTTGATAAAAATTTCATGTATACTATAACATCATACAAGCTTAAAAATAAAATTTAGGCATATTCTTTGTACTTGTTGATCCTTTATTTCATTCTTTAAATGCTTAGTATGATAATTCAACTTTGTGTTATTACTTCAAAGTCTTTACTTGATAATTTATTTCAAATAATCTTACGTTGCTAAGCAATTTCATCAAACATTAAATCTATACAATTAAGATAAACTATTAGTAATACAATAATAATTTGTTATCATCAAAACATAAATAAATATTATATTTGAAACCTTGAGGCCAATAGTTTAAACATGTTTGCAATTGTTATGCTTGATGTTTAAGAACCACGTATTTGTACGTGACATGTTTAGCATTTTTTATGATTAATAATTATATATCAAGTTTTGGTGTATAGTATGTATAGCATTTGATACACTTATCACTTTAAATACCATATCATGACATACAATATATGTAACACCCATCGTTTTTTTTAACGGATGATATGCAAAGTTTGACGATTTTATGCGACAATATGAATGATGATTATGACTTAAAAGTACATTTTGTGTTATATTTCTAATATGATATTTGTGATTATAAGGTTTATTATGAACTAATGATTTTTGCAGTGGATGGTTCAAAAAAGTTCCTATGACATTAAGTGCCTAATGTATGATATTACAATTTGTTTGTAAATTGTTTATTTTGATGATTTACTTGGATTTTTATTTACTTGAATGAAACTATTTGACCCTTAGATTTTTTTTTTAGAAATCAATTTTAAGAATTTTTGGAGTTGAAAAAAATGACATCGCTGTAGCATGATTAGTACAAGACGATATCTTGTAGCTGTGAATAATAGAAACGACAAAAATATTACAAAAAAAGGACAATACTATAGCATTGTCTTCTTTGTAAATTTTACTGTAGCAACCAAAACAAGAAACTTCTCCTCCATATTTTTTTTTTCAATTTTTAACGTTTTAAACCACTCTAAGCTCTTATCTAACTTTGGAAACCACCTTAAAATTTCTTCACAACTCATCAAGGAATCATTTAAGAGGTTTGAGATAATTTTTTTTAAAGAACAGTAATGCCTACTTTTCCTCCATCGACAACTACCCACGCACACATTGCACTCCACATCTCCCATTGTTGTCTTATTTCTTTTTGACAACTCTATCACGTGAAGCTATTTGTTGTACCACAACTAAAACACCTGCATGTTCCATCTCTTCACGTGCTCCATGCCCTCTTGACAAAATGCCATTATTCTCCATATCATCATTATTCCATGCTTTCCCATGTGCCCATGTGTTGGCAACTTTACCACATTCTCTACACGTCACTTCAAGATTCAAAACACCATTTTGTTTTTTGTCATTTATTCTCCCTCACATCACTCCCGTTCTTCGTCTTGTTTCTATCATGACTGAGACACATACACACAAGCTCACACATTCATGTCTTGCAACCAAGTTCTATCAACCCTCAATCTCATTCTTTGATCTCTATAACCCGTTTGCAACCATTTACTAAGTCATAAGCTAGTCAAACAACTCAAACTAGAGACCAACCAACAGAGTTACAACATATTCGTTGAAATCATTGTCAGAGTCAGAATGGTGTTTTGACTATGTCTTGAGGTCGGTTTTCCTATCTATTTTCATACAAAAGTTTCTCTATGATGTTATGTTATATGTAGGTTTAGTTTTATGTGGTTTGATGTTTGGTTTTGTTTAACAAACAATTTTTGTAACATTATTACTCTTAAACTCATTTTTAGGCTGAAAATTCGCACTATGGGATTTTTCGGGAAGCATAAAAAGAAGATTTCATGAAAATTTTTTTTGACCATTGTACATATATGTGTTAGATATGTCTCAAAAAATTTCAAATTTAAATACGCTATTTTGATTTATTTGAGAATTAATACTAAATGTTGCTTATTGTTATGCTTAAACTGCCTTCAACATCAGTGAATTGTTTAAGGATGTTTTGAGATATGTTTAAAAAAAAAATCATGAATGTTAGTTATTTTTTGCAAAATTTGGGTTCCATATGAAACCTAGAAATTTAGACAAAAATCTTAGAAAGGCACTACTTAGTTGTTTTAGTAGAATTCCAGCAACGTTTTTGTAAATGTTAAAATATTGGAAAATAGTTTTATTAACCAAAATATGATGAAAATAAATTTGGTGCTATATATGGATGTTACAAACATTGTACTAAAATTACAGAACAATTGGCATTTTGTATGATTTTAGACAATTCCTTGGTTTTTGATTGCCCGTGGGTTATTTTCAATGACAATTTTGTTTTGTGATTTTTAAAGTGTAGAAAAAAATACATACAATGATCCAACTATGATACAAATAAATTTGTAATAAATGGAGATGCTAGAAACCTTGTATTAAAATTTCAGAGTTATTGGAATTTTGTGTAAATATACAAAATTCGTTGATTAGTGATTGCCAATAGTATTTTTCTCGCAATAGTGTTATGAAATGAAAAAATATGAAACAATATCTTATAGTAATCCAATTATGAAATAATTTTGCAAAAAATTTAGAACCTTTTGAATTTTGTGTGATTTTTAAAAATTTATGGACTACGGATTGCCTGTAATGTTTTTCCAAAAAACAGTGTAGTGTATTAGAAAATATAAAAATGGTACTTAGAGTAATCAAAAATTTATGGTTTAATTTAGTGATATGTAATGGATTCTAGGAACATTGCATTAAAATTTCAGAGTCATTAAAATTTTGTATAATGTTATAAAAATTATTGGGTACTGACTGTGAGGTTGAATTTATGAATCTGTCTAGAATATGGTGTATTTGGATATGTTCTTCTAAGTAATTAAGCATGGTATGGCTTGTTGTCATGATGATATATGTGATATTTTAAGTATGTTCTTACATTAAAAATATTTCTTTTATCACCATGTTACAATGTTAAAAACTTTTGATGCACATAAGTCATTGGAGGTAGAGGAAACCATCCACTTATAAGAGGTTAAGTAATTTACTATAAGCCAAGTAAGTATTCTCACCTATAATATGATAAAGGATTATAAAAAGTTTTTGAGAAATGTTATATGATTTTAATGATTATAAATGAGCATTTCTCTTTCTAAAGGCTTTTTATGATCATTTTAAGAAATATATTTTTACGAGTGTTTATAACGTTTGTTTTAGGACGCATAAGATGTTTTCACAAAAATATATATGTATATATATGTATCACATAATTGACGCATTGCACACCCAATGATGATGTTAGTCGCCCAAGGTGGATTTATCGCGTTTGGTTTGGGATTAGCTACTGCTCTCCTCTCGCGACAGCGTGCCATAATGATGTTATTGTTGGAATGCTAGGGCCCTAAAGAATAAAATGAATGGTTTTAATATGGATAAAGGAGAAATAGAAAAATATGTTCTTATGAAATGTACTTTATGTATCATAATGATTATGAATACAATGACTCATGTTTATTATTAAACTTTTCATGTCATTTTGTGAGATTTTAGATGTACTTACTAAACTTAATGCTTACTTAAGTTATATCATGTTGTAGATAAGGGTAATGTTACAGCCACAGATGGAGGATGGATGGACGGATGTGTGTGCAAAAAATATGTTGTTGGAACATGGAGTCATATTATGAAATAAAATAATAATAATGCTATGTTAAATTTATTTTTGCACGTTATGAGACTTATTTAATTGTTAGGTTTTAGCTACTCTTGTGAACTCGATATTATGTTGTTAGATTGTCAAACTTTGATTTGTAATAATTTATGTGTTGTAATTTGATCACACATTACATGGATATTATGTTGAGACTAACTATTTCTGCAGGTAGTTGGTTAGTCGAATACCTTGGGGATTTTGACAGGCTAACTAAGGAGCAAAACCATTCAAGGTAAGTAAATATTGAATTTATTTGAAAGTTGCGATGATATGAAATCTTAGTAGTATATATTCTAGAAATAAAATAATTGTTTAAAAAGTAAAGTTTTATTTCATACGTTTGCATGAGGATACACCAAATTAGTAAAGTAATAATTAATTAAAAAAATTAGGCTGAAATTCTTGGGTAAATAATTAGATTACACTTATATGTCTAGGTTTTGCTATTAAATAATTAAGAAATAAGGATGAATATTAATGATTCCTGTGACATCCGTAAGGAGGCATTACAGATATGGTATCATAGCGGTTTTTGTTTTCAATACACATTGACACACGTTTTGCCATAAATCCTCCAAGTAAGTAAATTTTATATTATCTAGATATCTGTGGACATGTTATGTATTTGTATACATATGTACTAGTGAGACACTATTTTTGTTCTAAGTCGGATCATATCATTAACTCCCTCATTCAACGATGTACAAATAGGAAGCAACTATGAACGGTCAATGTAAGAGAGGTAGACTTTACTGACAAGCTATAGTCGAAACTATGTTTCAACCAATGCTAACCTAGTTGCAAAGATTTTTTGACCTCTAAAAGTAACACCAAGGTCAATAAAAAGAAATAGAAGAGCTCAAAACCAATGCTCACGAAGGGGAGGTCAAAATAAAAATACACCAGCTACCTTTCAACAGTAAGCAAGAGAAGTCCTAGCCCTGACAGCTCAAGTGGCAATAATACTAGTACCTTAAGAGCCTCTATTAGTCTGATGGAGGCATGTTAAACCTGTGGATTTTGAAGGTTCCAACAATCTTTTGGTTGCTCAAGGCTGGTTACAGACAATTGAGGCCACTCCAAAACCTATGAAGTTCACAGACAATATATGCCTCTTATTGCCTTACAATGGAAGCCCATATCTGGTAGGAAGAGATTGAACAAAGTCAAAAAATAAACAAAACTACATGGGATGACTTTGTTAAGGTTTTTATGAGAAATTCTTCAACATGAACCTCACTTGCAAGTACCATAATGAGTTTAAGAATCTTTGCCAAGGAGATATGTCTGTAATGGAAGTAGTGGCAAAATTCAACTAACTTGCTCACCTATGCCCTAGAATGATTCGAAATAATGAAGAAAGGGTAAGTAGATTGATTAATTTCTTTTGACCCGAAATCGCTATGATTGTTGATTGAGCTCAACCATTTTGTACTCAAGAGGACTTGGTTAGTGCAGCACTTTGAGTGGAGCGACATTTGCAAAAGGATAAAAGAAACCAACCATTATAGAGTCACTTTAGTAATCATATGAACAATCTGAATCGATCCCATGGCAGCAAACCAGCAGCAGCAACAACAACAACAATAACAACAACAATAATCAGCACTAGATTCACAATTAGAGAACAGGCAATTTCCATAATTAGAAGGGTCAGAACAGCATGACGGGAGGCAATAGTCAACATCAATGTCACAACAATAAGCAGATCCAACCTTGTGCCAGATGTGGGAGGAAGCATCTAGGAGAGTTTTACAAGATACCAACAAATGCTACACTTACGGTCGTGAAGGCCATATCTCCATTAATTGCCCTAACAAGACCTACTCCCAAAACCAACAAAAAGCACCCCTTGCTTAACTCCATAGCATGCGGGTAGCCCTTGAAGGATCACTTATCTATCAAGGAAGATTGGAAGCCTCACCTACCAATGCTTGCCTCTATACCATGACAAAGGAAGAAGTTGCAGTAGAAAACTCCAATGTCGTTACAGGTCAGATCCCTATTCATACAAAAAATGCTCATGTATTTTTCAATACTAGTGCTATCCATTCTTTTGTATTTATATCTTTTGTCAAAAACCTAGAAAGAAATAAGGAATGTAGAGGACAAGGGTTCATTATTACATTACCCTTGAGGAAAGTGATATCATCCACACATTTCTTATGTATCATTCCTTTAAGAATTTTTGATAGAGAACTTTATATCGATCTTATTGTACTAGACATAAATGATTATGATGTTATTCTCATGATGGACTTCCTGGGGAAATATAATGCTTCAATCGAGCACTGACAACAAAAGGTGATCTTTGATCTCAAAAGTGAAGAGTAATTCATGTTCATGGGTGAATCAAGAAAGAAACCAAAGTTATTTCTAACAGCCATGAAGGCAAGAAAGTTATTGGCTAACAGATGCATAGGTTTTCAAGTAAACATTGTAGATAAAATTCAAAAAGAAAAGGCGAAGGTCAAAGATGTTTCAGTGATTATGGAATTTCCAAAAGTATTTCCTAAATATCTACTGGGCTTGCCTCCAGATAGGGAGATTGAATTCAAAATCGAACTTGCACTAGGCATGAAGCCAATCTCCAAAGCACCATATAGAATGGCTCTAGCAAAATTGAAAGAGCTGCATTCTCAATGGAAAGACTTCTTGATAAGGGTTTTATCTAGCCAAGACATTCTTTGTGGGGAGCACCAGTCTTGTTTGTAAAGAAGAATGTTGGTTCTCTGCAGCTTTGCATTAATTATCAAGAACTAGACAAAGTAACAATCAACAACAAGTATCTATTGCCTCAGATAGATGATTTATTCGATTGGCTAAAGGGTCAAAGAAATATTTGTGGTTAAGGTACCATCAATTAAAGATAAAAGAAGGGGACAATCCGAAAACAATCTTTAAAGCGAGGTATGGCCATTATGAATTCGTGGTCATGCCTTTTGGCCTAAAAATTGCTCCTATAGTATTTATGGATCTGATGAATCAAGTGTTCAAGGAATACCACGATAAATTTGTCAGTGTTTATTGATGACATCCTTGCATGTTCAAAGAGTCGGGGAGAACACATCAAACACTTGAGAATTGTGCTAGGAAACTTACAGAGACATCAATTATATGCCAAGTTCTATAAGTACGAATTTTGGCTCGACCACATATCTTTTTTGGGTCATGTTGTTTCTAAGGATGGAATTATGGTAAACCCTACCTAAATTGAAGCTGTTTTCAACTGGAAGTAGCTTAGAATGCAAGTGAGATAAGGAGGTTTTTTAGCTTTGGTTTGGTATTACCGAAAGTTCGTGAAAGATTTCTCTAAGATAGCCTTTCTACTCACCAACCTAACTCGCAAAGAGAAAAAGTTTGTATGGACCAATGATTGTGAGAATAGGTTCTAAGAACTAAAGAAAAGACTAGCCTCGACTCCAAGTTTGGTAGTTTTGGAAGGTGAAGAAGGATTTGTCATATGTAATGACGCTTCAAAAATAGGTCTTGGTGTAGTACTGATGTAGAACAATAGGATGATTGCTTATGCCTTCAGACGACTAAAAAATTATGAGAAAAACAATCCTATTCATGATCTCGAATTGACAACAATAGTTTTTTGTATTGAAAATTTGGAGATACTACTTATATGGAATTCAATGTAAAATCTATACCAACTATCACAGTTTGAAATACTTTTTCAACCATAAGGACTTGAATATGAGACAACAAAAGTGGTTAGAATTGGTCAAACACTATGTTTATGAAATCCTCTACCTCCCAAGGCAGGCAAATCAAGTGGCTGATGCTCTAAGTACAAGGTCTTTTACAACCTTGATGTCATTACAAGAAATGTCCCAACCCTTAAAGAAGGAAATTCTAGACTTTGTTCTTGAACTAATTTTTGGATGATTATCTACATGGACTCTTGCACGAACATTATGCGGTGAAATTTGAGGCAAATGACATAGAGATAAAAGCCTAATAAGAATTGAGAAGGAAATTAAGGAAGGCAAATGTGAAGGGATCTGAATGGTAGACGACAGAATGTTATATTTCAAATACCATTTATGCGTTCCCAAAGTTGATGGTTTGAAGAAAAGAATCCTAACAGAAATCCTTAATACTCCTTATTCAATTCATCTAGGTGTGACAAAAAGGTATAATGGCTTAAAGGACTGCTTTTGGTGGTTTGGCATGAAGCATGATGTTGCTAAGTACATAAAGCAATGCTTGACTTGTCAACAAATCAAGGCTGAACACCAAAGACCGAGAGATATCTTGCAATCAATTCAAATACTTAAAGGGAAGTGGGAGGAAATTAAGATAGATTTCAGTATAGGTCTGCGGAAAACTACAGATGGGTATGATTCCATTTGAGTAGTTGATTGGTTGATTAAGTGGGCACACTTTATTCCCATCAGAATCACCTATTTTATGGAGCAACTTGCAGAACTCTATGTCAAGGAAATTGTAAGGTTTCATGGTGTTCTAAAGTCCATCATCTTAGAACGTCATAGTAGGTTCACTTTCTATTTCTAAAAGAAGGTGCAAAATACATTGGGTACGAAGTTGCATTTCATTACTGCTTTTCACCCTATACTGACGGCCAAATAGAGAAAACAAATTTGATCTTAGAAGACATACTCCACGCATGTGCTCTTGATTATAAGACAAGCTGCTGTAAGATGCTACTATTAACAGAGTTTGTATACAACAACAGCTATTAATCAACTATCGTAAAGGCACTTTATGGACAAAAATGTAGGTCGACCATTTGTTGGCTTGAAGTGGGGGAAAGAAGATCATGGAAAATGAGATTAAAGAGAAGATGGATTTTATCAACAAAGCAGTTGAAGTGATAAAAGTGAAACATAGAAGGATTGAGATAGCATAGAGTTACCAGAAAAACTATGCTGATTGTAGCGCCCCCCCTTTACGGATGTTACAGATGTCGTTACCTTCATTTCGTAATACTTTTATTTATAAGATAAACTATTTAAATAAAAAGGTAAGTTGAGAACATAACCCAGGATCCGTGAATTTTTTTATATATATATATACATATAATTATACATCAATATATTACTCATTTATAAACATTCTTTAAATAGTTTATCTTACCAAATATTAAAGTCAAAATTTCTTACACAGTTCGGCATGCCGAACTTGTGACTTCGGCAAGCCAAACTCAACTGGCAAGCCGAAGGTCGTCCATCGGCAAGCCGCCCGAGGCTTTGCAAAATAGGATTTTAAAATCAATAAATTCGGCAAGCCGATGTATGGCAACCGGCAGGCCGATTAAAGTTCTTTGGCAGTCTGACTAGTAACGGTCGGCAAGCCGAACTATTAAAAGAAAATGTGTTTAAATATAGTTTTAATGCAAAAGAAAAATTTATAAAATAATAAAGTTAAAGTGTTCCAGTTCAAATCTTAAAAGTCCATCAAATAACATACTCAAATTTGTAAAACTTAATTTAAATAAAATAAAATCATTATTTGGCACTCTTCCGTTTGCAATTCATCTTCCTTAGCTCACACACCCGTCAGTGTCCTCTACCTTATTCTTAAGCCTCTTACCCTTATCTGCAATATGATGTAAAACTTGATTAAGCTAATGCTTAGTAAGTACATTTGTAAGTCTCACAACTTAAAGCATTTTATGAACTTCATCATCATCATCATAATAGTGCACTAGGCACATTTTCATAGGAACATATCTTTCATTACATTGTCCATATTAAAACATTATTCATTTTATCTGAAGGACCCAAGTGTTGCACCATAACATCATCATCATAGGCGCGCCGTCATGAGAGGAGAGAGGTAGCTAATCCCAAACCAAACATGACATCATATCATTTCACATCATAACTTAACATAACATTGGGTGTGCAACACTTATTTAGGTGATACATATATACATACTTATACTTTCATGCTTTGAAAAACATTATCATCAAAACATGCATAAACTTTCATGCCTTAAAAACTCATAATAATACTTCATGTAAAATCATCATGAGAAATCATCATAAAACCATCATGAACATAGATTTCAAACTTTTCATAAACTCATACTTTTCATAAAATCATCATGTTACAGGTGAGAATGTACTTACCTCAATAAGCTTACTTAACCTTACTTTTGTAGGTGACAACGTCGCAGTCTCGATGTGTTCACTTCACATTGTGTTCATGTCATATATTCATAAAATGGTAATTAACATTTATTTTCAATGAATTAATCACCACAACATAGCATCCATTTCATATAACATCACATTTACATTCATTTCTTGAAAACATAAATTTATAACATATTTCATTAACTTAAAAGCATTTAAACAAAACTATCAACACAATTTCATTTCTGACCTTCATGAATTCATAACTTAATAACTTTATTTTCACACACAATTTGAGCACCAAATTTTGCAAGAACAAAGTTAACATATAAACACATTACCATGATTTTTCTTTAGTTATAATAATTCCATTTGGCATCTAAAACAAATCATATAACATTCAACATAAAATCTACCAGCAATAGTTAGGCAGTAAACAATTCTTAACTTAGGTCCATTTTTCACATTTTCATGCCATAGAAAAATCTACAAAAATTAAACATATAATAGACACATAGAACTATAACATATCCAAAAATCACATTTAAATAAATTCCATACAGCTCAAACTGTGCATTAGATGGTAGAGACAAAAATAGCCATAAACAATTTGGATAGTGAATTATATGCAATAATTATTTCCAAACAATTAAAATAAATTTATTTAGACCTCAAAATTCATATGACATCATATTAATATATAATACAGTACCTCCAAAAATTCTCATCACCAAATAAAATCATTTAATTATACAAAAACATCACAAAACAAGAGTCTAGCAATTTTACCGATAAAGCAGTCTCATAACCTAGTCTTAATGAAAATTTGATAACA
>CAMOHE010053154.1:0-38443 GCA_946598075.1 Artocarpus hirsutus | reverse complement strand
GCTTAAGTTTGTTCTTCAAGCTCAAAACCTTAAAACATTAACCATAAAGCTATGGAAACTAGTTCTAAACATTCCTAACATGTTCCTAACATTGTTGTCAAACCAAAATAAAGGTTGGTTGTGGGTTTTAACTCAGGACTCAAGTTTTTGTTCATAAATGCTCAAATATGCATGTTAACATAACTAGAAATTTGCATGAACTTGGAACACGAAAATCATGCATTAAACATGGAGAAAACACATACTAAAAACCAAGTTTGAATTAAAGAAAACCTACCTCAAAACTTCTTTAAAAAGCACCAAAGTTCGGATTAAAAATCAAGCTTGAGTTGACTCCAAAACGGCTTTAAACATGGCTAGGAATTATAGTTACTTGGCTACAAAGAGAGCTTTATGCCTTGTGTCTTTAGTTAGAAATTGAAGTGAGAAAGGAGAGAATGAGAAACTAGAGAAGAAAGTGGTGATAGTTGAATAAAAAGGCATCAAAATAATTGAAGAGCGGGAGATAATTATAGGTTTATGGGAAAAGTTGTAGGAAGAAACAAATGATCATTAAAAGAAAATATTATCATGTCTCCCATGGAGACTTTTAGCAAATAATTCTAACATAATTGAGGGGGCAAATGAGGGAAGTTGTGGAAGAAAATGAAAGAAGCATTAAAAAGGTGGTTGAGAAAATATATCAATGTCTCCTAGTAGTTGAGATGAATTAATTTTATGTCTCCTTTGGAGACCTTTAGCCAAATGAGAAGGAGGCTACTTAATTGAGCATTAATATAGCAGGACAAGGTTAGTAGAAGTGGGTGATAAGTAGGTTTTAAATATTTACTACGGAGACTTGGTAAAATGCTAAAATGATATTTTATTCATATGATTTTATAAAAATCATACCCGTTAAAATAACGGTCGTTACAAATTACGTATCAGACATGTACAAAATCTAGGTGATTTATCGAAAGAGAATATTAGACAAATGGTCCATATTCACTACTTTTCAAACAAATATTGCTTTAACTTTTGTTTTCGTGGTAAATAACCATGCTCTCTAAAAATTAAGGAAATTGTCTTTTTCTACACGGTACATCAATTAAAACTATAGTTTATCATTGATTAACTAATGATTTATCATTAATAAATCAGTAAATTATTAGTGAAATTATTAATCACTAATTAATATTGATTAATCATTGATAAACCTTTATGTTAACTAGTGATAAATTACAAATTAATACTTCACTTATTAATATAAGTATATTGTTAGTTGATATCAATACAACATTGATAAATCTTTAGCAAAAAATGGTCATTTCTTTAATTTTAGAAGTTCCGACCATTTACTTGAAAAAAAAAAAGCTTAAAAAAGGACCATTTACCTGAATCATTTTATTGAATTAATAAAGTCTATTGAATTAATAAAGTCGTAATGTGCACCCTGTTCCATTCTTGGCATTTCTTCATTTTTATGTTTGAGGAGTGGTCCTACTTTTTTGTTTTTTTGTTTTTTTTTTTTTTGTCCCTTTGTTTACTGCGGTTTTTAAGATAGTTGTGGCTTCAGTCCTATTGTTGTTGTAGCATTTTTGGATGCCTACATATTGCCAATCTTTCCGTATAATCAGCATATCAACTCATCACTAAAGTAGAGCTCTAAGCGAACATGTGTTAAACATTGATCAGCAATACTTCTATATCGTTGTTCTTTGACTTTTGACCAAAAAAAAAAAAAAAGGTTCTTTATGCAAGTAAAAAACCAATATTTGTTTCAAAAAGTCAAAAGAACGAGTGCTGATCTTTGACTACTACAAGTAATTAGAAAAAGAACGTTCATCTTTGACAAGTAGTACTTTTATTATAAAGAAACCTGACTGTGACATGTCGAGGTTGGACGACGATGGATTAGCCTCTTGTAGGAATTTTAATAGAAAACGTAGCAGAAATACGGATTGGTTGACAAACAATATTTTGACAGTGATTCTAACCGTTTGAAGACCTATCAAGATATCTTAGTTTTTTTTTTTTTGATATTGTAATCTTTCAAGCTAAGCTTTAACAGTCCACACTAATAGCACAACAAGTAAACATCAAACTGCAAAGAACAAATTAATTCTTACAATTTCTGGTTTTGCTACGTACTCTACGTATAAGATAGTAAAACATTTTTTAAGATAAGAATGCTTAACTTTCTCCCCAATAACTCAGAAAAAATCACATACATGAAAACAATACCTTATATTATTTTATAACTAAGCAATTACTTATTTTTAATTAATATAGTACTTGGCTCTTGATTGGAAACAATTAGTTCTAACTAATAAATAGTATAAAGTTCTTAACAGTTATAGTAAAAAAAAAAGTTACTATATTGTAAAACTCTCACATACTACACTGTTTTTAACCAAAATCCCAACATACTCCCCAAATGCCCTATAATTTTATATATTCTAAAAATTTTAAACAACCAACTTCTCTCTATGTAGTGGGAAAGAAGTGATAAAGCTAATTTAATACTGGTAAATTAGATGTTTTTAACTTAATATTTGTGAGTTTCGGAGTCTTTCCATTGTTTTCCTCTTTTTTTTTTTTTTTTTTTGAAGGGGTTTAATTGTTCTTCTATTTGTTTTTAATTTACTTTAATTGAATTTTATTTTTATTTTTATTTTTATTTAAGTTTTCCTTTTTCAATATTATTTTCTTTTATTTTAGTTTTTGTTGTTAAATATTATTTTCCCTCATTTGTGTAGGAAATTAAGTGAAAATGGGAAAATGGCAATTGGAATTAATTTGGAGAAGGAAAGGGTCAAAAATTGAGTTGAAATTTGAATACAACTGCAGCCCAAAACGTTTCCCACTTGCAGAAGGGCACGCGTCCACCCGCGATACACCATCCGATCAGCTCCAGGTCTGCATTGCTATGTGAGTGCCTTACACGCTCGTCAAGCCTCGCGTCAAAATCTAGTGTCAGCGTCCCAAGTCATGTGTGATCCGGTGTATCACACCTCATCTCCGTGCCTATAAGCCTAGGATATTTCATAGCCAAAGCTGGCCACATCGCGTGTACTTTTCTAACGCCAATCGCCTCGCGATACATGGCAGGTTGCATCAAACCCTAAATTTTCCAAACGCGTTCCTGCGCTGGTGAGGGAATCAAAGCATTAGTATTAGTTGAAGGCACCTTTTCTGATTAAAGAAAGAAAAACTCTTTCGAGCCAAATCGGGTAGGGACTTGGCCTCTGATGGGGCCCACTCGGTATGGCCCATCCCTTGTAAAGGGGCCAGGTCCTTGCCTTGTCAGGTTCTTTAAAACTACTTTTAAAGAAAACATAAACGATGTGCATGCCGTCTAGTAGCCCAAATTTGGCTCTAGGACATCAAGATGTAATTTTGGGGAATTTAATAATTCCAAATTTTACTTAATTTACCCTAAATGCTCAATGCTTATAAATAGAACTTGTTTAGGTTCATTTAGAGAGGCCTAATCCTCTATAACTAATAGCCGGGGAGAAATACCTAGACAATGTCTATTAGGTTTTTATTTTTAATTTTTACACTTTTAGATTTAGGAATTTTCAAGAGAGAAAATATTTTAAAGACCAAGAAAACAAAATTGAAGATTGAAGGATCAAGCTTAGAGTATTGTGATACCTCCGTATAAGATTTTCTTTTCAAATCTCTTATCTTGTATTTTTTTGTTATTCGAAATGTTGAATCCTTGATATGTGCTTTTTAGGACTATAAAATTACCAATTCTATTTCAATTTAATTTCATTTATTTTTGTTTTCAAAGATTTATTTGAGTTTATTGCTTTATGTTGAGTATTAATTATTGTTCTAAGTGCTTTTAATTGCTTGGTCACTAATTAATTGATTGTGAGAACTATAATAAAACCAGGAGGTGATCTATAGGAATAACTTCTTGTGATAGACATCGCAGGTTTCATAGAGCATAAGAATATAACAACCTGACTTACATGGGCTTTTAGAGAACCATAATTTATGAACCTTAATATATTCAAATTCATATAGAGATATAGTGGCTAATGTATTAAGCTATTTTTGGCGTAAATTAAGAGAGAGCATTGAATATGTTAGGATTACTCATCCTTCAAATATTACAATAGGCGATGTTAGTAAGAATAATGAATTAAATTAGATTAGTTTTGATAAAATTGGATGTCCTAGTCTTTTATTTATTTGTGTTATTATTTATATTTATGTTTTATTTCGTTTTATTTCTATTATACTTTCAATTGTTCAAATAGTATTAAAGTTAACCAATTTTAGTAGTTAGCTAGATTAACACAATCCTCATATAAACGATACTTTATACTTATCACTTTATCACTTGTCTACGATTCTATACACTTACGGATTTTTCACAATAAGAAGCATTACGCCCACTAGGAGAAGTATTCTCCATCATGGGCATTAAAAAGGGGTCCTGGCTAAAAGTTCACGTGCCTCCCCTTTTTTTTCTTTTTTTATATTCTTTTATTTTTAAATAAATTTAATTAATTTAAAAATCAATTAATTTAATTAAATCATATTTATTTAAATATAATTTTAAATAAATTAATTTTGTTTTTATGTTGGCAAAAGGCGTAGCATAGTCCGACTATACATGTATCCCATAAACTACATTCAAATAATTTTATTAATTAAATATAATTAATTAATTCAAAACATATTTAGTTAATATTATTAACTACATATAATTAATTAATTAATTAACTATTGCTCAGTTAGATGTAGAAATATTTGTTACATCGTACTATATGTCATAGAGAATTTTTTTTGTGTTATATTAACATTTATAGTGTGAAATAATTAATTTAAAATTCAATAATTCAAGATTAAATATAATTCATCCCATGCTTTTATTCTTAATCCAATATAATGATATAGAAATGGCATTGAGAACCTATAGACCTATAGCTCAAGCCCCAATAAAAACCTGAAACTAACTCTTGAAATTATAGTAATAATTACTTAAAAAAAGGAAATATTTTGTTGATATAATTATTACATATATGTCAATCCTTCGTAATAGTTCATAATAAGAGTTAAGTTCAATTTATATTCACCTCTCTTGTTGCTTCTTTATCCATGAGTACCAATGATTCTTTAATGAACAATTAATTCATAATCATATAAGGAATGAACATTCTGTTGTTCAAGTCTTGAATTATTCCTAAAGAGAACTATTTTTATAACTTCTATTAGGAAGGAATGGATTTCGTCTTCCATAATATCATTCCCAACTATTTATTCTATTTTTCTTCCAAAATTTAAAGTTAATGACCGATCTTGAGATAAAGTTTTGCCAAGCGAGTCAAAAAACATAATGTCATAAACAAGAGTCTAATAAGTATTCAAGATTGAGACTACCATATGTGTGACGATTATTGTGATAAATTTGAATGCTCTATGTGTAACAAAAAAATTTCAGAGATTCATAATTTATCTTATTCAATCTTATAAAATCTCATTATATAAAGTATCTCCAATCTAATGTCTCTATATTAGTAGTCTAGAAAAGACAATTTCATGCTCAATGAGATTAGACCGCAATTATAATATTTAGTTAAAGATCTTAAATTTTAATGGAATATTTCAAACTATTTAGATTATTATCTATAATCCTCATATATATAACAATTATATGCGAAATTTATAGTCATATTAAAAATCATAGGATTTTCTTGATGTTTATTAAAGTAATCATAATGCACATAAGCAACCAAAATAAATAAATGTCATTTTATTTAATTAATTAGCATCATGTACAATGTCTATACTTTTAGGGCATGAACCTAAACACCTCTCTCGGTTCTTGAAAACAAAAATCATTGAGAATCATTTAAAAATTTATAGTGACAAGAAAATTAGAAATCTATGGCTTCAGGGTTGAAAATTCACCATCAACTACGAGTTTAAAACGCAATTCTCAATTTGAAATTTGTTGCAAATGATAGATTTTTTCTTTGGAAATAGAAAATTGTAGGGTGTTTAGTAAAACAGTTTGAACTAAAAAAAAAAGTTCAAACACTATAGCATGTAAAAGCTTTATACTGTTGTATATTTTTGTTTTACACTATAGCATGTAAGAGCCTTGCACCATAAGTGGTTCAAACTTATAAGTTTGAACTCCTATCCTAAACACACAGTTTGACCACAAAATGCAAGTTTGAACTAGTTTTGCTATAATATTTTCTCTCATAGAATTTAAAGTATTACAGTATTCAAGGTTTGAACTATATTCTCAAATATAGGCTGTTTATATTTTATGGGATCTAGAATATAGTTATAAAGAACCTTAATTGTAAATTACTTGGACAATGACAAGACTAGATAAATTTTGATCTTTGACTTTTGTCGTTGATTTTTGTCAAAAAAAATGTTGATCTTTATTAGTATTTAGTGATACTTCTACCAGTTAAAGTAAACATGTCGTGATGTAAGAAGTTGGCAAAACATTAACATCACACAACTTTTTTTTTTTTTAATATAACTCAAAATAATTAAACTCCTAAAAGAAAAATGTCCATGACTTTTCATTTGCTATATCTTTCTTTGGAAATAGAATAAACACCCTTTTTTATTTATAAACAAGAAATCAATGTAAGTATGTATTCGAATGGCTAATTTGTGCTATGGTGGTACATATAGTTGTCGTTACGAGTTAAAAGCCTTAATTTTACCGGAAGTAAAAATTCAAGAAGAAAATAAACAAAAACAAAACATACAAACATTTGTAGTGGTTTACTCCAATACTGACTTAATCTTGGAGCAGGTTAAGCCAGTGTTTAACACCCCCAACTTTAGGAGACCTCCAAATTTTCTTTATTTAAGCCTATATTATAGCTAGATCTTTTTTTTTTTTTTTTGAACTTATAATTCTAGCTATCTTTTGTGTATCATTTAGTAATTGATTTTTTTAAACAAAATGAGAAGCAACGTGGATTTTTCTTTTTCTTTTTCTTTTTCTTTTTCTTTTTTTTTTTTTTTTTTTTTTACCTTAGTTAGTTACCCATGACTTAATGACGCCTTAAGCATAGGGATTTCAAAAGTCATTAGAAAAAGATTATAAAAAAAATCATGACAAAAGTCACAAAACGGTAAAATAGACGCTAGATAATCTGAAACCTAAATATAAAGGCAAAACAATATTAATTAAAAGATGGAATATAAAAAAGGGTAACTTTCTCTGCTTAAAAAAAAATAAAAAACGTGATTCTTTCTCTTTTTATTTAATTTTTTTCTCTTGTATTTGCACAATATCTCTCTTCTTTCTCAAAACGAAAGTCCATGCTCTTTAAAATTTTTGACTTTTTGAAGATTACAATGCTTCGACTTAATTTATCTTTGTACAAGTATCCAGATTATCTCTTTCTTATTACTCTTTTTCATCTACTTGATGATTTACTGCTACAAAAATCGTTTTTAACATCGGATAAAAATTGTTGTTAAAGAATTTTTAACAACAGTTTTCATACCGTCGTCGAAGCTACTATAATTAAAAATCGATATTTTTAATAATGGTTAAAAACCATTGTTAAAGATGAATAAAGACAACGGTCAAGAACCGTTGTTAAAGATGTTTAAAGGCATCACTCACATAATTGACATAAAAAATAAATAAATAAATAAAGACACCTTCGGATTCCTCTTGTGTTCATACTATTCAATAGGTCATTTCTCAAAGACGTCATTTCTCAAAGACTATCATAAACACACCCAATTTATTATAACCACACAGTTTAATAATACTAAAAAGTAAAAATATTCAGATGTCGTTACTCAGAGAGAAATCTTATCTAAAAAAACCAAATATTAGAGCCAGATTCATCGGTCACTTCAATTCATATTCTAATCACTAAAAATAAAAATCATATTCTACGAATAGGAACTGTTTGTTTTTGTTCTCAATTTTTTTAAAAATATTTTTATACGTTTTTTGAAGCAAAAATTTTAAAAATACTTTTAATATAATTCTTTAAAAATTTTTATTTTATAAAATAAAAATATTTTCACCCATTTTTAAAACAATATCAAATGATCCATCTTCATAAACAACACTATTATTTTGCGTGCAAGTGTGTAGATTTCTGGTTTCAATCATGCTTCTCCCTGTTTTTGTCGCTTTCTTTCTTCGACCTGATCGACAACGGCCGCACGCCAATTTCAATAATTACTGGACCTTATATAACACGCATCAAAATCATGTGCTTTAGAAAGTCTGACCAACTACGAGATCAAAGGTCTAGAGTACGTGAGAAATACAGAGAACCAGATTTTTGTAACTTTCGCAAACATTATTATAGTAGGATGATTTTTGTTTTAGTTATGGGTTATTTCAAGGAATTTCTCAAACAAAAGAGTACCAAATTAAAAATTGATAAATCACGGGATATTAGATTGATTTTTTTTTTTCTTGTATATTGCAGTAAATACTTTGTAAAATCAAACTAGTCTATTAGACTTTTGCTTTCTTAGTCGTTTTAATTTATTAGTTTCAATTGTTATAGTATAAAACTTTCACATATTATGCTATAACGTAAAGTAAAAATATATAACAATGTAAAACTCTTATAAATGTAATATTTTAATTTTAATTTATTAGTTTCAATTATCTTTTCAAAACTCTACTAGGAGGAAAAAAAAATCTACGAGTGATGGCCAAGTGCGTGTTTTATTTGAAATGGGGTGGATCGAACGGTGTGGCTGTTGGCCATATGGGGCCCGCAAGGGTCTCATAATTTGGATCAACAGGACATGTGGGTGAAAATTAACACCCATTAAAACACATTTTCTTTTTTAATAAAAAAAATTCAAGCTTCAATTGGTAAGCTCCATGTTTCATCTCTCTCCCTTCACAAATTTGCAAACCAAAACGTGGACAAATCAATATGTCATCTCTAACCTACTCACCAACTCCACCACACTATCCCCTCCAAAAAAAAAAAAAAAAAGACAACTATGCCATACTCATATCATCATATATACCAAACCTAACCAAACTCTCACACAAAAATTGTCCCATTTTCTCTCATATTAAAACATTCTCTTCATTTCTCTCACTGTGTCTTCTGTTATGGATCTCCTTTTAATCATACCCATCTCAATCTCCTTCCTCCTCCTCTCATACAAGCTCTACCAACGGCTGAGATTCAACCTCCCTCCGGGCCCACGCCCTTGGCCGGTGGTCGGAAACCTCTACGACATAAAGCCAGTGAGGTTCCGTTGCTTCGCGGAATGGGCCCAGTCGTATGGGCCGATCATATCGGTGTGGTTTGGGCCCACTCTGAACGTGGTCGTGTCGACGGCGGAGCTGGCCAAGGAAGTGCTCAAGGACAATGATCAGCAGCTGGCCGACCGGCACCGGAGCAGATCGGCGGCGAGGTTCAGCAGAGACGGGCAGGACCTGATTTGGGCTGATTATGGGCCGCACTACGTGAAGGTGAGGAAGCTCTGCACTCTTGAGCTCTTCACGCCCAAGAGGCTTGAGGCCATGAGACCCATCAGGGAAGAGGAGGTCAGGGCCATGGTTGAGTCCATTTTCAAGGACTCTGCTAATCCCGGTATGCTATTATATTTCCCTCTTTAATAGGTTGTCTTTTTTTATTTTCTATTTAGAGAAAATTACATGACATTTTTCATAGTTTTTGTTCATATCACGATCGAAAAAGCAAGTTATGCATTATGCATCATTATTATTTATATAGAGGTATTTGAGAAAGGGATTTTTGGGAAAAAAATTTTGAGTCAATGATTTTTTTTTTTGACATCACAAAATTAGTTTTTTAGACATCAAAATAGTTTCAGTTTTTTTTAGAGACCATATTTAGATTTCTCTTTTCGATGTAGTTATTTTTTTTTTCTGTGAAAAAAATTAAGACAATTTTAATGCTCAAAAAAAAATTATTTTTTAATTTAAAAAAAGAAGGTTATTTACCAAAATTTTTTTTTTTTTAGGCTTTTTGCCGAATTCTTCCATTTATATATATATGTGACTTTTATAAAAGTAAATTTTAAAAATGAAAATTGGCCCCCTTTTAGCTCTTTTTATTTAAAGTCGATCTCTTGTCTCTTCTTTTTCTGTCTATTTAGACTATTTTCTATTCGATCTCAGATCCTTCAATGTGTATATTTTTTCCCCTTTTTTTGTTAGACACATCCATTAATAATTTGGGTTGATGCATTTATTTGGTAATCAAAAAACAAAAGTTTCTTGCGTTTGGTTGGTGGAGACGGTGGACTTTGCAGTAAATAGGTGGGCAATTACGTTAGCAATTTTTCTTTTGGTGTATTTTACTTATTTAAAGATTTAAAGACCAAGGGGCACCAAGCTTACCACAAAAAAAAAAAGAAGCAGCTAGGGTCAGGGTCACCAACAATCTTTTTATTTTTTTTTTCTTTTAAGAAATTTTCGCTAGAAGAATAGAACACTCATTTTTAGGCTAATATTCTATTTAATATTATAGCACATTTAAATATGTTTAGATATATTATATTTTCTACCAGTTTACCGCCATTAGATGAGACTTAGAGTCTGTTTGGTTCATAGATTTGAATAAAAAATTTAAATAAAGATTTAAATTTTTATAAGAAAAAATACTGTAATAAAATAATTTGAACCGTGATTCAAACCACGCACTAAAAACATTCTTAAATTTTTGCAGTTTTTAGAGCCGATATACTGTCGTTTTACCGTAATATTTTTTATATATAACATGACCTCAAGTGATTTTGAATTAATGTAGTTTTCAGAGTAGTAGTTGTGTGATTAAAAAAAAAAAAATTGCATAAGTTGTTACCGTTTTGTTGATTTACTTATTTCTTTTCCCTTTCTAAGTTTTCTTCATTATTTAGGAATTTATTATCTTGTCTTCAACAAAAAGAATAAAAAAATAAAACTAAGAATTTTTGCTAATACCCTACCAACATGCTGCATTTATTACGGCGCTGCCTGGGCATAATTGTTTTAGGAATGAATGATCCATTCTTCTTCCAGTAAAAAATAAAAAATAAAAAAAGAAAAAAGAAAACATATGACACGTTTTTTTTTTTTTTTATTTGGTGGTTGGTAAGAATAGGACCCTTTTTACTTTTATTTATTTATTTATTTATTTATTTTTTTGCTGAAAGGTGGGTAAGAATAGGACCCTTTTGATTTTTATTTTTACTTCTTTTGTGCTGAAAGGTTGGTAAGAATAGGACCCTTTTTATTTTATTATTATTATTTTGTTTTTTTGGTGCTGAGTGGTTGGTAAGAATAGGACTTGTGCCAAAACCAACAAGACGTGTTCATGAAGTTAATCCACATAAAGACAAATTTGCTTCTGTAACCAACAGTCAACTAATGTGGACAACCTTCCTAACAAAACATAGAGATAAGAAAATTCTTCAACTGTTAAAAAAACAAACAATGAAAGAGGAATGTAAACTCATTCACTGCAAAGTATTTACACAAAAAGAGGCAGGAGAAAAAAAATTGATTGCATTTGTTTTGAGACAAAACTTATAATAGGACAGACATCAATCTCAAAGTTTAATTTATAAGTGAAAAAAGTTTCTGTCTTAACATAGAGATTCTGTCCTAACATAGAGATTCACAGATCAAATCATTTAAAAGTTAAAAAATATATTAAAATAATTGAACGTGTTGGTCGCATCAAACTACATGTCATATCATAAAATCTCCTTTTGTTTGAAACTAATAAATAACAAATTCTTACGCTTTGAGTGTCGTTCAAAAGACATCATAATAATCAAAAGAAAAACCATTTTCATCCCTTGGGATAAAAACCTCATAATTCATAAAATTATAAGCCCGAGTTAAATATGTAATTATTTTTAGATTGAGTTTTATTAATAGCAAAATTATAACTCTATAGAGTTAAATATGATTACTTAAATTATAAGCCCGAGTTAAATATGTAATTATTTTTAGATTGAAACTTCTTATAGAGTTAAATAAGATTACTCTAAAAAGCAATTGTAAAAATAATTAAAAAAAAGAACAGAAATCGTAAAGTCGTGTTAAATGATGCCACTTCAGATCGTTCTGTCAACGAATAATGCTAACAAATGATGCTAGACAGACCGACATGCCACTTTTTGACAAAGTGATTAACAGCCATGTCTGACCCCAAAAAACAAAAAAACTTTCTTTCTTTTACATTAGAAAAAATGTTAAATTACTATTGACGTATAATTAGTACGTTTTCCTAAAAAAACATAGGACCTGAAAAGCTATTTTATAAATAGGAACAATCAGATCTTATAAAAATCCTTCAAATTTGAATATTATTTAACGTGATTTAAAAATGATGCGGTATTAAAAAAGGCATTTGGCAAACTAATTACAGAGCTTTTAATAGTCACAATAAAAAGTAAAAAGTTGCTTCTCACACATACTATGTAGTATTTAAACCGAAATTTTTAGTTCCATTCGATTTGCAAACACCCTCTAACAGTGCTTTTGCTACAAAATCTTTTCCCTCTAAGATTTCCTCTCTTTATAATAATTTTAAAATACCGTATGCTAACAATAATTAAAGCATAATTTTGTTTTATTTTTTAAATTTATATTTACATGTTATATTTGATTTGACCTTTTTCTTAGTAAAATAATCACCATAGATACTAAACTTAGTGTTTCTTTTCTTTTCTTTTTTTTCATTTTTGCTTTCTTGGCAAGAACATTTTCTTTGATATATAGATGTGACCATTAGGTCGTTAACTCATAGCACAATACGAGATATCAACAGAAATCTCTTCTTTAAATATATAACTAAATGATTGGTATCCATTAAATGGCACTAATTTGTACGACAAATAAATTTCGACGGTGGTTTGTAGCTATAATTCACACCAATCTTAGTTTAGGTGGTAATGATGCATTAAATAATACTGTGGCCTTAATTTAATAATAATTTTGCTTTACCTTTATTTGTGCTACCGCAGAATGTCTGTGTTTTATTTGTAATAACAGCATGTGCACCACATAAACGCTAGCTATACGTATTTGTTTGTATTAGTTAATCCTATTATTTATTTATTTTTTTTTTTGAAGTGAAATCTTATTTTTTATTGATTGCATTTAGAAAACATATCTTTATTTGCATTCGCATTTGCAAAAAAAATAATAAAATAAGATTGGAAAGTTTCTTTGGACTGTAATATCACATGATGCTCGTAGTTCGTCAAAAGTACCATGGCCAAAATGGCCTAAGACCTAAGTATGTTGTTTTGTTTGTATCAAATTAATCTTTTTTGGGGGTTTATGTTCAGAAAACTACGGCAAAAGTTTGCCGGTGAGGAATTTCATAGGGGCAGTGGCCTTCAACAACATAACAAGGCTGGTGTTTGGGAAGCGGTTTATGAACGCCGAGGGGGTTGTAGACGAGCAAGGGAAGGAATTCAAGGGCATTGTCTCGAACGGGATTAAGATCGGCGCATCGCTTAACATGGCGGAGCACATCCCTTGGCTGCGTTGGATGTTCCCGCTAGAGGAGGAGGCGTTTATCAAACATGGAGATCGTAGGGACAGACTCACCAAGATCATCATGGAAGAGCACACTCAAGCTCGCAAGCAGGGCGGTGGTACCAAACAACATTTTGTCGACGCATTGCTTACTTTGCAGGACAAGTATGACCTTAGCGAGGACACCATTATTGGACTACTTTGGGTAAGTTAAGTTAGACTTTTTTCTAAAGTTATTTTATGAAGAAGTGATAACATACTAATTTTTATCCCTAACTTTTTTTTTATATCAATTCATGTGGCAATAAGTTATTATTATTATTAATATTTAATTATTTTTGAGTTTAAGATAGAATGATTTAAATTCCACACTTTGAGATAGAGTCAAGTGCAAAATTACCACTAAGTTACACCTGTAATCACTGAGTTGTCATTTATATACTTGTAATTGCGATTTTTAAGCATTTATTAGGTACCAAGTTTTAGACACACTTGTAATTAAATGAATAAATTCACACGCCCATCAATTGGGATAAAAGTTGAAATCTCTAATATTATTTCTTATATATTGGATTATGTCACGCCCTTACAGAAAAGAGTTGTTAGTGCTAGTCCCCACCATGCTATGGTCCCTTGATGAACATGAGTTGGACCAATGGTGTTTTTATTTCAAGTAGAGAAATAGCACATGGAAACGGGAATAATTGGTTGGGACCACTACTCAACTAAAATTTGATAAATAACTGCAGGCCATGGCAAAAAAGAGTGGATTTGAGAATTACTTTGTCGATGGAAGTTGTTAGGTAGGGTTAAAACCAAAAGGAAAAAGTTGTTGCTAATAGTTACTTGATGGTTTGGGCAGGACATGATTACTGCGGGCATGGACACAACGGCAATATCAGTTGAATGGGCTATGGCTGAGCTAATCAGGAACCCAAGAGTGCAGCAAAAGGCCCAAGAAGAGCTAGATCGGGTTATCGGGATGGAACGGGTTATGAACGAAACTGACTTCTCAAACCTGCCCTACCTACAATGTGTAGCCAAGGAAGCATTGCGATTGCACCCTCCAACGCCATTGATGCTTCCCCACAGGGCCATCGCCAACGTCAAGATCGGTGGCTACCACATCCCTAAGGGCTCGATCGTTCATGTTAACGTCTGGGCTCTAGCCCGTGACCCAGCTGTGTGGAAGGACCCACACGAGTTCCGCCCAGAAAGGTTCCTAGAGGAGGATGTTGACATGAAGGGTCATGATTATAGGCTACTACCATTCGGGGCGGGTCGTCGGGTATGCCCAGGAGCTCAGCTAGGGATTAATTTGGTTACTTCCATGTTGGGCCACCTATTGCACCACTTCTGTTGGAGCCCACCTGAAGGAATGAAGCCAGAGGATATTGAGTTGACAGAAAGCCCAGGAATGGTCAGTTACATGAGAACCCCATTGCAGGCTGTTGCCACTCCAAGGCTACCTTCCCACCTGTATAAACGGGAGGTTGGGGATGTGTAATTTTCAGCTCTGTGTTATTGGTTTCCTTCTCTATGGCTTTTTAGGATATGGTTTATGTTTTAAGTGTGTGGTCTGATTGTTGCTTTTTTGAACTTGTTTCAACACCAAGTTATCCGTACTCCGTATTGCAAATGGAACAAAATAAGAAAACCATGAAAGTTTGTTCTAATCTATGACATTGGTTGTAAAAGGAGCATATTTGATTATGTCTTTTGCCTAATTTTATTTACAACATCTTTTTGTGCTTGTTCCGCGGATATTTACTGTTTATGTGAAACAAGCAATGTGCAAATAAAGAGTGATGCCTAATAAGATCAGTTTGGCCCCAGAAAGCATATGATGTCTTGTATTAGACATTATCTATAAATAAATAAATAAATTGAATTTACCATTTTATTTATGTGCATATATTTTGAATATTTTATGAAAGTCGTTAACGTTTCATAATTATCCAGGTGATTTTAAATATTTTTACAAGTGTTATATACAAGTAGATAATATCATTAAAATTCTATATTATCTATGTGACTTTAAATATCGTATATAAGTATTATATACAAGCAGATAAGATCTAAGGATGATAATTAAACTAGTCAGTAATATATAATTAATTATTCAATTAAACTATAAAATCTTTAATTGGGTGTTATTATTGCATGTCATTCCCATGGTCTTATCCAAACCGTTAAAGTAGGAAGTCATTAAATGAATGCACTATATATAATGTGATTATGTAGGATTGGAACGATGTGATATGAATAGCTAAATAATTTCTTTTAATAATATATAGCAAATTCTAATCACATCGACCGAAGGTCATATATAAAATAATCTTAATCCTAAGTTATTAGCAGACTCTTATTCATGCAACTATGTCTTTTGATTCACCCAGTAAGAATTAGAGATTGATTATTCTGTCCCTTTTATTTTGGAAGCAGAATGAAGTAAATAGCCGGAAATATTAATATTATAAGATACATAAAATTAGAGGGAAAAAAATGTTGATATTACAATAAGGATATCCATTAGCCACTCTAATTATATCTTGTCCTAAAGTGTAATTAATTCTGTGATGAATAATAAATTCATGAATTTAATCAAGAATTTAAATGCTCATATTATTCAAACCCTGAATCAATACTCCAAAGAATTATTTATTTACTTAATTTTTAATAAAGAAGGAATAGATTTCATCTTGTAATATTAATTGTAGAAGGTAATTTGTAACCCAAACAACAATTAAAGACAAAACGACAGAAAAACGAGTAGTGTTTTAAGAAAATAAAAGAATGAGTTAAAGCAATGCCATTAGATTAAAGATCGAAGAAGGAAATCAAGACAATTAGAAACAGAACCATAGTTTGAATAAAAATTAGAGGCTCAAGTCTAATAGAACAAGAAGTTAGGATGAGGACATGTGTAAGTAGATTAAAAATCTAAATAACAGTTAGTGGTGAACAGTGTAGATTAAGACAGTTATGAGAACATTTGTAACACTCTAACGCCTATTTAAAGTTTAATCATTTATATTCTTTTCGATCCTTAAAGAAGTAATAAGAATTACTTTTAGGTTTATTCTGTCCTCGAGCGAAATATTGATTGTTTGTCATTTGGAAGAATTTCAATACAAATAATTGGCGCTGTCTGCGGGAAAATGAAACAAAAAAAGTCATTGTTAGACCTTGAAGAGAACGAGGAAAAGCAAGATGGCAAGGAAAAGAAATAAAACAAAGAATGCACAAGATGACCAAGTGCAGCCTTCAGAATCCTTGATGGGAAATCAAATGCCACAAAACGAGGATGATGTGGAGTTAGATCTGGAGCAAGCAGTGAGATCGCTACTGCAGAAACAAAAAGAAGCAAGGGAAGCTCAAAAACTGCTGTAGTAGAATCAAAGAGAACTAGAGAGTTAGCTGGAAGAATCTTTGTGGGAAAACGAACTCCTGAGCTGCAAAATAAGTAAGGAGAGTACATTGATAAAGGAGATATGTCTGATGAAGTCCAGTCGCATAGAAAGAACTTCGTGAATGAGAAAGATCAAGAACAGAACAAAAGCAAAGTGCCATTTGATGTGGTACAATAATCCACCATGGATATTCCAATCCAAAAAACTGATCTGGTGACGAATTTGAACAATAATTAATATCAGCACCCTTGTTTTTTGTGAAAAGAGTAGAATCCGCTTTTCTGATTGAAAAACCATTTTGAAGTAAAAATTTGCTGCCTATTTTATCAAGCTCTAGGAGCTTGCTTTGCTTCAAACCATATAAATCCTTTTCAACTTAAAGACATGATCTTGATACTTGTGATTTTGAAAACTAGGCAGTTGTTTTACATAAACTTCTAAAATATATTGAGTCAAGAATGCGCTTTTAACATCCATTTGATAAAGGGTAAACCCTTTGTGGAAAGCAAAAACAAGCAATATTCTAATAGATTCCAAGCAGACAACCGATGCAAAAGTCTCGTCATAAACAATTCATTCTTCTTGATTAAAACCTTGGGCCACTAATCTAGCCCTGTTCCTTACAACCATATCTTGCTTGTCCTTTTTGTTCCTAAAAATCGATTTGGTATCAATCACGGATTGAGAACTTGGTGTAGGAACTAATTCTCATATATCACTTCTTTCAAATTGATTTAACTCTTCTTGCATTGCTAAAATCTAAAACTCATCATTTTCGGCATTTTTAAAACTTTTTTGTTCAGTTTGAGAAAGAAAAACTAAATTGTTGCAAATATTTTTACATGATGATCTAGTTTTCACTCCATGTGATGCACTACCAATTATGTCTTTCTTAGGATAATAATGGTCATACCTTCATTTCTTTGGAAGCTGATAGGATGAGCTTTCAAAGTTTGAATCTTCAAATTGTTGCAGTTGTTGCCCTCGTGGTGTTGCACTTTTTGGAGATTGTGAATCTTCTTGAACTTTATTTTCTCTTTTATCAATCTCCAAGTTCTTCATTTGATGCTCCAAACTTAGGTCATTATCTTCCATATTTTTCTCAAAAAAAAAAAAAAAAAAACGTTAGTTTCATCAAATATCATACGCATAGACTTTTCTACTACTATGGTTCTTTTGTTAAAACACCCAACAAGCTTTGCTTAAGGATGAATATTTAAGAAAATCCCAATGTTTGACTTTGAATCATACATTTCTAAATTGTCTTTGATATTTAAAATAAATCATTTGTAACAAAAAACTTTGAAATAACCTATGTTGGGTTTTCTACCATGTCAAAGCTCATAGGGAGTTTGGTCTAGTTTAGGCCTAATTAGAACCCTATTCATAACATAACATGTTGTATTAATAGCTATAGCTTAAAAATATTTTGGCCAAACACTTTAGTTCAACATAGATCTAGCCATTTCTTTCTTGAAGAACTCTATTTTTCCTTTCAACAATACAATTTTGTTAAGGAGTTCTTGGTACCAAAAAGTTAGGGAGATTTTTAAAATTAACTTTTTTAAAAAATTTTATTTGGTCAATGATCTCTTTTTTTTTTTTTTTGGTTTTTGGGTGTCAAAAAACTAAATTTTTGGGCATCAAAACAGTTCCAATTTTTTTTGTTTCCACCTTGGTTAGGTCTCTCTCCTCGATACAATCATTTTTCTTTTTTCTCTGAAACAGTTTCGATGCTCAAAAAAAGCCTTTTTTTTATGCCAAAAAAAAAGAGGTGATTTATTTAATTTCAAATTTTCTTTAACCTTTTTTTCAAATTTTCCCCAAAAAGTTATGTTCAAAACCTTTTTCATTACAAAATAGTTCAAAAGCATCATTATTAAACTCACCACTACGATCACTCCCAATTGAAATAATTATGTAGACTTGTTCATTTTAAACTATTTTGCAAAAATAAGAAAACTTTTTCAATGCACCATCTTTATTTGCCAACAGCAAAACCCAAGTAAATTTTTCAATTGCAATCACAAAGTGTAGTGTTTACCACTAAGACTAGTAGTTCTAAACGGACCAAATAAATCCATGTCAAGAAGTTGTAAAGATGTAGTGGTAGTTTAGACCAATCGACATGCATCACAAATTTTTTCTTTTTGAAATGGAAGTTTAGGCAAGTCCCAAACAATATCTTTTCTAGAAAGCTTTGAAAGTAAATGCATGCTAACATGTCCAAATTAAATATAATTAATTAACTTTTGCCTAGTTAATGTGACAACATTTATGTGTCATAGTAATATTTCTAGGTGAAATAATTAATTTAGAATTCAATAGTTTCAAATTAAATATAATTTATTACTATGCATTTGTTCCAATACATTATTTTACAGAGTTGGAGTTAGAGACTTACAGACTTATAATTTAAGCTTCAATAAATTTGACAATCTATTACTCTTTAATCAATGTACCAAATTTATTAGTTGCTGTATCATGCGCTCTAAAAAATTATAGTACTAATAACCCAAAGAAAATAATTTGTAGTCTGTTAATATAATCATTACGTATAAGTCAATTCCTCTTATAATAAAAGCTACGTTTAATTTTTGTTACCTAATCTCTAATTACATCTTTATCCATAAGTTCTAATGATTCTATAATGAATAGTTAATTTATGATCTTATCATGAACAAACATTCTACTATTCAAGTCTTAAATTATCTTGTATGTATAAGTTTAGCATTGTTTAATCTAGAAGTTAAAATCAAAAGATACCTTCTCTTTATCGTTGTTTAATCTAGAGAGATATTACAATTTAGTGGAGAATTGTAAGAGAGATTGTAATATCTCTCTCAAATGATGAGAGTCAAAGGACAAACAAGAAAAATATAAAAATACAGATTTTTTGGTGTATTTGGAATTAGCGTCTAGCGTTGCGACGCCAACCCAAAATGATGCCTCTAAAAATTGTTTTTTGAATAGTTTCAAACCATTTTGTTTATTGGTTATATGCTTTTATATAAACTTAAATGTCTATTACCAATAGACATTATAATTGTAATAGTTATGATGTTACATGAAAAGACACCTTTATATAAAAAGGTACCTTTATACTTACTGTTTAGTATCCTTTTGAAAATTTTTAGAAATGTTTTTGCGCGTTTTTTAAGGTAAAAATTTCAAAAACACTCTCAACAAAATTCTCAAAAAATTCTCATTTTTCAAAACAAAACTATTTTCACCTATTTTAAAAACACTATCAAACGGACATAATACATGAAATAGCACCCCAACATGTTATTAAATATCCAAAAAATTACAAGTTTCTCATCTTGTTATAAAACGCAATATTATTACTAGATATTTTTTCAAGATTTGTTGTATCCTAGAGTAATTTGTCGTCAAAACTTATTAACGAACTTAATAGTAAGGGCAAATAAATCTTTAATAAAAGTTATCCTATACGCCTCAAATCCGCTTATATTTTAGATTTTCTCAGCCTCCATTTTTTGTTGTACCGGGAAACTATGTAATATAGTTTGGACTTCTGCTAATTGTTCATTGATACAAAATAGCCATTCATGGCAGAGGACTAGCACCATCCCTATTTTGTATATGAAGCAATTGTGTGAATCATGACTTGTTCATTTGTTAACAAGTTATATTGTTGGTTTTAGGACGAGCCAATAATTGCTTTGTAATGTTTACTATTACAATCCCTAAAAGGAAAGAAGACATAATTGGCAGAAGAAAAAAAAAAGTCGAATAATATTCATTTTTCATTAAATGAAGCATTTAGTCAAAAATTTTATTTCATTTCAACAGAGTTATTGGGAAAATGGGACAAAGGAAATGTTACCTGGCTGAATAATATTACTAATCACAATTACACGGAAAAGAAGCAATGTTATACAAAAGTGGAAGGACTAAATTCATAAAACGAACGTACTCCTCCAGAGAAAAAAAAAACCGTACTCTTCCCATAAAAAGTAAATAAATAAATAATAAAAACGAATCAGCGATAAAAGTATAAATTTCCTGATTGGCAAAGCCACCGAGTCACCCCATGAAAGAAAACGACATGTCTACATAAACCAGATGAGGTTGCATATAGTGAAATTAATTTCATATATATACAAGCAAATAATAGACTTAAGCTTTCGCGCAAACATATACAGGCGTTGGCTACTTGTCAACGAATTCTACAACTTTTAAATACTTTTTATCGACTTCTTACGAATCACATCTAAGAGATAGCAAGCAATAGTAATTCACAATTAATACTTGATAGATGTACAATGAGAATAACTATATTCAGAAATGAGCTTTTTCCACCTGACTCAGATAGCATCCTCCTTCGAAGTTCTTATTTACTAATTTACTTCGAACCTGATTATCTCTTCCTTAATCCCCCTCTTTGCCTTCAGAAGCAACTCAAATTTTGACATGATCTTCAATTACCTAGAATGCAGGAAAAGCAATCTCTTAGAGGGGAAAAAAAAAAAAAGTGATCAAGCAGATAACAGAACCACCACAGCCACAAATACACCAAAGACCTATGCAGATTCGGTAAGAGACTGGAGATCGGAAAACAGAACCTAATTAGTAAAAACCAACTAAGAACTTCGATAGAAAGATATATGAAAGTTCATATGAGAACATGGAATTGGCCTTCAGCTCAAGGGACTTAACAGTATGATTTGCTGCATCTTGGTCCTTAGTATCGTAAAGTGGCAGTGGCACTAATTGTCATCCTAGTCCATGACCATCTGTTTCACAGATTGGTACATTTGACCGCAACTATTATCAAACTCAATATATATGTGTACACACACACACACACACACACACATATATATATATCACCTAGAAGAATGTGACAAAGCAGGAAAAGAAGGAAGCTGAAATGAGGGGGCGGCTTTTGCATATTATTACCACACTGGGGCAGATCAATGTCAAGGGTCAAGCATCTCCCAAGAACAAAGAAAGTCTTTTTCATGAAGATGCAACTTGCAAGAGTACAAGATCTCTCATGGTCGCAGGAAGAATAAAAAATGGATTTCAAAGAATAAGAATCTTTGGTAAAGAAATTATAAATTGGGTTATAAAGGCAGTGGAGCTTGGCCCGGAGGACAAACACCACAGATTTTTTGTGACAAACTTTCTACTTCTTGGGTAAAACAAGTGACGCAGCAAGGAGTTAAATCAAGCCAAATCCTTTGCATGGATGAGAAAAAAAATTTCACGGATGCTGTTTCAATCAGAAATTAGTTGCAAAATCAGACGTAAGCCTCCAAACAAGAAGTTCTAAACCCTAGCTAACACCTTCTGTTGCTCAAAATGCAACATATAGGGAAAGCGAAACAACTAAATAGAAGCCCAAAATGGCAGGGAATAATCCATAAAATGCTTTTGACTAACAAGGCAGTAAATGACACCACAAGCAAACCAGAGAATGCCCCTCCATCAAAAAGTGAATCTGCACCACAAGAAACATGGCAAAAGATAGCTGGCAGGACTTTGTAACAGGAAAGAGCAAATAGCTGCAGAGGCGTATTTGAAGAATGTTGCATGTATTATAGATAGTAGATTAAACTTCTGTATCAAAAAAAAAAAAAGTAAAAACACAGCCGTTCACCACCATAATTAAAAATATTATATGAGCCAAATCTTTTCAATATTTGAAAAATAAATAAATAAATAACAATCCTCTTTGGATCCCCATTTGTTAGGTCTTGTACCAATTCAAATTCTTTGAGAGAAAACACTGTGGCTCTGGTTCAAACCAGTTACTAAACGCCCTACTAATTAGCCAAACAAACTCAACTTCATGATATATGACGACATTTTCTTTTCCTGAAATGATAAATGATGAAAATGATACAAGAATATATCCTATGTGGATATATATTATCATTATATACAAACATAAATATGTTATATCATTCAAACTTAAAAATAATACATCCTATGTTAAAAAGTAAATTATGAACCACTAAAAATAAGTGAATTTCTTTCAAAACAAAAATAAGTGAATTTCCCTTTTGCCTTCTTACATACGGAAGAATGCAAGTTATTGTAGACAAAGAAAGAGGGCGCTTCTGAAAATCTCCATGAATAAAGATGGAAATGAAAAGGAAAGGAGAGACTTATATAAAGATCGGTCTGATCAGGGCAGTAGACAAATCATAGTGATTGACGAAGAAGTGCATAGTTGTTGAATATTCAACTTATTACTTACTTATTAGAGTATTTTATCTAACTTGTGAGATATCAATTACTTTTTTAACTTGTTAACATTCTAAGTTAAAGTACAAAGATTTTCCAGAATTACAAAAAATTACAAGCTTAACACAAAAATTAATTCCAAAGTTTACATGTTTTTGTTAACTTAAATTGCAAAGGCCTCACCTATCAAGTGCAAAACACGAACAGTGAAAATATTAGTAAAATTCTCAATATAATCACACTATAATAGTGTCGCAAAATCACTTAAAGAACGGTCATCTCTTGTCACGGAAGAGAGTGAAAAGAGTCTAGCAACAAGACATTCACGTTATTAGCAACTCTTGCCTATCTCAAGCTTTTATCATTAGAGGGGAAACATTTTTTATGAAATGAATCCTGAACACAAGCCTGGACTTATACAAGAGAAAGAGCTTACAAGACTACAAACCTAATCCAATAATCATCACCTAATCTGACGTAAAACACAAGCAAAAGGGCCTTATTTGCAAATATGCACAGTCATAAAGAAATTATATGAGATCAACATCGCATCTAAATCACTCTTATGCAAAAACAGGATAAAAAAAGATCAAAATACATCAAATGAATTAAGCCAAGCAAGTTGGGGACTATCTTTTTTGGATAATAAAGAGACACTCAAGCTTAAATTTATGCTGAAGTTGAAAATTTTTGGGGAAATAATTTCAAAATTAAACACGAAGAAAAGAAGATAACAGAATATGGCATTTCAGATTTGAACCATATATATTCTGAAAACCTTCACATTGAGGTTGATACACACTCGAACTAATATATAATCCCACAAATTGAAAAGGGGTATGGACTTATACTTCTTCCAAGTCCCCCGACATCATTAACTGTCTTTTTATTTATGGGACCAGACCAACACATCAACCAAGGAAAAACTTGAGGCTAGCACTCAACATGAATCTATTGTTTCCAGAATCCAATTTAGGTTCTCCTGTCCGTCTCTAATAGCAGGAAATAAATTTAAATTTTGGCATACAAAACAAAACTTCTACAAATGAAAATAAGATGACATTCGAAATTTCATCTTTGGTGAAAGCCAGGCGCAGGGATCCCGACAAACATAAAGAAAAAGCATAAGTAGTGAAATCGATAGGAAATAATCAAAACGTAAATGGAACAAAGTAAATGACATCTCCCTTTGCCATTAGAATCCAGTAAAATCCTTATCGTAAACTTAGGACTACTAGTACTTAATTCTGGTTATATTACTGTAAGAAAAAGAAAACTCTTCCAAATTCACAAAACCACGCTTCAAACGCAAGCTCAAGAATTCATCTGTAATCAACAAAAAAAGCGCACAAAAATGGGCCATAAGTCTGTACAAGATTTTTTTTTTAGTAGATTTACCTGGTTTAACGCCGAGGTCTGAAGAAGTAAAGGAAGGAACTTCATGTGACAATTTAAATTCCTGAAGCTGCTTGAAGTTCATCCATGGCTTCACCCAAACACTAGCTTCGTATGTATTTTTCTTTCCAGAATCAATGGCTTCCAGTGTCAGATGATATATCTTCCCCGCTACAACCTGCTCTCTGGCCTTCAAAACCCTCGAGAACTCAAGAAGCGCGTTCTACGCCATAAATACACCGAAATACGCAAATAAATTCCTTAAAACCAACCATCGAATTGAACTGCGATTACAGAGAAGACCACAGATTTGATTGACAAAATAGTTAAAAAAAAAAGATTTTACCTGTTGTTTGTTGTGCTGCTGAACAGCGAAGCGAGCGAGGGTTTCGACGATGAAGTTTTTATTCTGAGAGGCATCGAAGTCGCCGAGCTTCATCCTTATGAATGGATCTTCCCTGCAAAACCCTAAATCGCAGAGCCCGCAGAGCACAACCGCCAAGCCCAGTAACGTCACAACAGAGAATCTGTACGGCTTCATCGTGATCATTTCGTGTGTAATTAGAATGTAAGAATTTAAGGATTGTTGAGATATTGGGGGTGGGATTGGCTATGGCGGCTTGTTTTGAATGTTAGTTGAGGAGATAAAGGCGGACCACGCCTTACCTGCGAAGCAATAAATTGGGTCGGGTCCACACCGTTTTCTTTTGGACGAAATTTACATAGAATGCCCCTTGAGAATTCTATTTGTCTAACATTATCCCCTCATTTGATTTTTTAAGGGCTTTTTTTTATTTTAATAGGATTAATTACAAATATTTCCCTTAAATTATAGCCATAGTAATACTTTGGCCCTAAACTTTAAAGCGTAACATTTATTCACTTGAAGTATTAATTGTTAACAAAAAGGTCCTCCTATTAGAATTTTAATGGCAAATTGACAAATAATTTTAAAACTATGGATATTTTTGTAATCCTAATTATAAAAACAACAAGAAAAATTAAAACTATAACAAAAATTGTCTTTATGGATCATTAAAAACAAAAAAAAAATTAATTAAAAATATACTACTATTCGGATCCCTCTTTTTTTTATATACTAAAATTTTCTTTAAAATTTTATTAATTATTTTTATCACTCAAAAAGTATTTTGAAATTTTAAAAGAAGTAAATACTAATAAAAACTTGAAAAATATGAAAGAAATTTTATTAAGACTGTTAGAGTTTTTTTCTCTTTGAAAACTTCGTGTTTATTTTTTGTTATATTGAATATATTTATGTTATATTCTTTTTCACTTTACTAATATATATAACTTTTAAATTTTCAAAATACTTTTTGGGTATGAAACAAACCTAAAATTTTGAAAAAAAAATTTGGTATATCAAAAAAGAAGGATTCCAATGGTATAATAGTTTTAATTGATTTTTTTTGTTTTTAATAATCAAGAAAGCCTATTTTTATTATAGTTTTAATTTTTATAATTATTTTTATAACCAGAATTTTCAAAATACCCATAACTTTATAATTATTTGTCAATTTTTTGTTAAAATTTTAACAAAAAGATCATTTTTATTAACAGTTCGTAGTTCAGAGGGAGCGGATGTTACATTTTGAAGTTCAAGGGGTAAAGTATTACAAATGTTATAATTCAAGGGGAATTTTTGTAGTTTATCCTTTTTAAACCTCCCTTTTATATTTATTTTTAATTTAATTTATTAAGGGTTATTAATACTAATGACGCCTAAACTTTAAAGTCTCTCCCACTTTGTTCCCTGATAAAAATCTTCACTTTATGCCCTAAACTTTCAAAACTCCTTATTTTGCCTCCGAACCTCAAAAATTATCATTTTTCCCAATGAACTCTCAAAGCTCCTCTCTTTGCCCCCCCAAACTTTCAATTTTCTATTCAAACAGACAGAATTAAACTTACGTGATTCGTACATGGTTTACCTGTAAGGGCAAAAATTAGATTTTATCACTCGTAAGTTTTGTTTCATATTTACTTTCTCACTCAAGGCCTTTTTTTATCTGAACTCTCATTTAGGAAATGTTTGTAAGCACATTACATCTCATTTTTAATGCATAATTTATTTGATAAGTCGATGTTGTTCTCCGATATGAAGGAGTAAGAAGGATGGGTAATTTAGACTTTTAATAAATCTCCTTTTCTAATTTAAGAAGGAAGGGTAACTTAGACATTTAATAAAGCATCTTTTTTTAATTAAAAGGGAAATTTTGAAAATGGCTTTTTAAAAGGAAAGGTGCTCGTTTATAGGGACATTCTTGTGTTTCGAGAAGCCTATGATCACGTTGTACTATATTTATGTGAAAATTAGTAGAGAAAATCATATGTTTATCCATATTACACTTAAAAAAAATTATGTCATATTACCATTCATATTACATGTTCAAGTTGTGTCATACTTAAACATATGTAACATTGATAAAAAGTAAATTTTAAAAGAAGACATTTATGAAATTTTCCAAATTGACATCGTATTGCATTTTTATAATGAGGGAAAAGCACAAGAATTTCTCTTTTTAAGCTATTGGTCAAATGTGATAATATATGTGATCCATAACTTGACTTGGTCAATTAAAAGGTAATCTACCAAGTGCTTGTATGAAATTTGCCAAATTATTATTTTTTTCTTTCAACAAATATTGCCAACTGTCTCTAGTTGTCGGCACAGACCGTTGGAGTGGAATCTGGTAGATGTCTGTGTAGAATCTGTCAAATTATTTATTTTTTATTTTTAGCAAGAAGACTACCAACCGTCTCCAGCCATTGACGAGACTGCCGGAGTGAAATCTAGTAGATATCAGTGAGAAATCTGTCACATTATCTATGCTTTATTTTCAATAAAAAAACCTACTGGTCATAGATGTTGGAGCAAAATCAATCAAATTATTTATTTTTTTATTTTTAAGAAAAAAATACCAATCATCTCCATTCACCGGCAGGATAGTCAGAGTGGAATTTAATAAATGTCAGAATGAAAACTGCCAGATTATTTTTTTATTTTTAAAAAAACCGCCGTTTCTAATTGCCAGCACGAGCTGCCAAAGTGGACTATAGTCAATATCAATACGGTGTTGGGTTATTTATTTTTGTTAAGAATTTTATTCCTATGAGTTTTGTTATCATCTTATTATTAATTTGAATTTGAATTGGAGTTATTTTATTATATTTTAGAAGAGTGGTTTTTGAGCTTAGCTGAAAATTTTCAAACTAATTGTATAAATTTTTGTGCTTAATTGGTTCTTGGAAAGGTAATTCTGGTTGGAATATTCAGATTTTTCTTGGAAAATTGGTATATGATTAAGTTGCCCTTTTGGAGATTTTTGGCAACTTTCCATAAATGTGTAGATCAATGATTTTGTCCAGTCTAGACGGATTGAGTTATTTATGAAAAGTGTAGGTTTCTTGTTTTGTCATGCTGGTTGACTTATGTGTATGAACATGTTGGAGTAGATATGGAACTTTATCTTTCCTTATCAGATCTGTCAAATGAGCCTTTTAAGGTAAGTTCATATAGTCAAATTTCATTTGTTTAGTTTTCGAAACTTCTGTCCTGATACTCTAGCAACAAATTTCATTGTTTCTAAGTTCCTCTTCTCTAAATAGTCAAATCCTTTTAAGGATACTCTCTCATTTTGATTCATCTAATTGTGGACTTGATTGGTATTGATGTGAGCCATTTTTGGGATGTATTATGCTGCTCATGTTGAATATATTTGATGTAAATTAAAAAGATTTGAGTTTCTTTTTTTTTGCCGTAGGTTGTATGCATTTTGCCATATTGATCCCGTCCGTCAGATGAAGACTGTGTTGGAAGCTGATTGCCATGAAGAGAAAGAAAGTCAATTGTGGGAATTAATAGCATATTCGAGGACTTCAAGGAGAATATGTATCCGAATTGATTGCAGTAGATTTGAGGCCATTTTGGGTAGCTAGATATAAGAGGACCTACACTATAGAGACTCTTAGGCATGAGGAGTCTTTTGAAGACACTTTTGAATTTTCTTTGTATTATGAGTGTTTTCCTTTGAGCTTTAGTGTAAGAGAAAACAAGATCATTCTTAGGTTTAAGTATTGTCTCTCAAACCTTGTTAAAAATCGATCTTCATAGGTCTTTCATTTGAAGTAGGTTAGTTGGACCGAAAACAAGTGGTTGATCTTAATAAGTTAGTTGAACAGACAACGAGCCACACAAGCGGGGGCTTGTAGAAAGGGGTAGGTTTTTTGAGTCTAAGATTGGTAGACCATTTAGGCATTTTTATAATTTCAATTCTTTGTATCTATTCTTCGAAGTAATAAGAGTCCAATCTTTTGAGCTAGTGTGCTTAGTATCTGTGGATTTTTCCCAACTTAGGTTTTTGGCCATGTTAAAAAATCACATTTGGTTTCCAACTATTTTATGATCATTTTGTTTACTATTGTTATGGCAGACTAAACTATCTAAATGGTTTATCTCCCTGGCTATTTGTTTGTTTGTTTAGATAAGTTCAACAGGCTCGTCTGTTAGGACACAATTTTTTTCAACAAAACAAATTATTAACCACCTTTGACCCTAGCAGGATTGTTGAAGTGGAATCTAGTATATGCAGAAACAAAACCTTCCAAGATTATCTTATAAAAATTACCAACCATATCTTGCCAATAGCATGGGCTGCCAGGCCGGATGATAATCTACCAAATTACCAATTATAATCTATCAGATATTAGAGATGCAATTTCTCAATTTTTTTTTTTATTTTTGACAAAACAAAAATCCAAGTGTTTCCGATCCCAACGCCGACCACTAGAGAAATTTAATAGATTAAGAATTATATTCTACCAAATTACCAGATTCTTTTTTTATTATTTTCAACCAAGAAATTAGATTATTTCTCAACTATCATATCAGACAACAAAATTGGCATCATCAGAAATTAAAAAAAATACATAAATGCCACAAAATTCATAACTCTGTTTATTCGTCAACTCCAACCATAAAAACTTCAAAATGAATAACCAACAAATATCAAAAATAGAGATTCAACCGTAAATATTTATACCATACTGATTTAAAACAAAAACAAAAAATGACGATTTAATGAACAAGACTAGATTAACAAAGTAATATCACAACAAATAAAAAAAATCAATTATTAAAATGGTTAGTAATATATAATCAATTATTACAATTAATTTAATTACTCAATTAAAGTATGAAAGTTTTAATTGATTATTTCTAGTGCAAGTCTTTTCCTTTAAGAATAGAATGGTCTTACCTAAACTGTTAATATAATGAGTCATTAAATGAGTGTCTAGTACATAAAGAGATTATGTAGGCCCGAGACATCATGTGATATGAAAAGTTAATAATTTCCGTTGAATATATTAAGTTACAATCATATCGACCGATGGTCATATGTAAGATGATCTTAATATTGAGTTATTAGCAGATTCCTACTTTTGGAATTATGTCTTTTGATTTAGTTGGTATCGATTCGAGAATCTAATCCTATCTTTTGTATTTTGGAAGCATAGTGAAGTAAGTAGCCAAGAATGTTAATATTATAAGATAAAATCCATTTCTTTTTTAATTAGAAGCAGATAAATAATTCTCTTGAATATTGATGTGGTTCTTGATAATAAGAGCGTTCATTTGTGTTTAAGTTCATGAATTTGTTATTCATTATAGAATCAATGATACTCAAGGATAAAGAAATAATTAGAAAGGTTAACAAATTTTTCCTAGCTCTAATTGTGAATTATTTATAGAGGGTCAACTTATATGTAATGACTATATTAAATAGACAACTTTAAAATATGAGTAATTATATCTATAATTTCAGGAGTAACATTAAAATTAATAAAAAAAAGTAACATATTAATTAAAAACTTTAATTAATATGTTGATTTTATTGGACCTTGAAATTATATATCTATTAGTCCCCGCCATCTTGTGAACACTGTTTGGACAAATAGAATTATTGCTTCAAATATTTAATTTAAAATTATAAAATTTTAAATTAAATATCACTCAAAATATATTAATTATGAATTAATTTATAATTATTAAATAATATTATTATTCAATAAAATAATTAATTTTGGAAGACACACAGTGGGTCTCACCTACTGTGTGGTGCAAAATGCAATAGTGAAGGATTCCTTGTGCAGTCCAAAACTTGTTCACCAAGTTTGTATATTTAGAACTTTCTAATTTTGAAAAAATATGAATTAATACAAAATTGGAAATTTAAATTTGGAAACAAATCAGATTGGTTAACAAACAACATTCCTTCCTCTTTTATAGTGTGATTGGCGCCTCAAGCTCAAAGAATCTCTCTATGTATAGCACCAAATATAGAGAAGGGAAAGAGAAACTTATATCTTTTATTTTAATTAAATATGTGATATTTAAATTTAAAAGGAAAGGAAGTTTTTAGAATTAATTGGCTCTCACATTCTCTATAAATGGAGGCTTTCTCTATTTATTCTATACACAATTAAGAGTCTTGGTTAGATTGCAAAAATTTTATCAAAGAGTCTAGTAGTAGGCCTGTAGAGAGAAAAAAGAAAGAGGAGAAGTATTCTTTTATTTCTAGTCTTGTTTTACTCATGTATTGAGATTAGTAAGAGACAAAAAGTAAACAAGTGATCTTTAGAAACCTTATTTGGGACATACCTGATGATGTTGAAAATGAAGTTCAAGTATTGCAAGACAACAACTCTTCCAAGTTCAACCTAAAGGTCGAGTAGCCTGACTTAGATACCTTTATATTTAGTTGACCCGATGTTGCCTCCAATGCTGTAGAAGATGTCGATATGGGTTTCATTGACGATGATGACACAATAGAGATTAATGACACATTAGAGGTCAATAACACATTTTAGGAGTATGCTGATGATAGGGTGTCCGAACATGAAGATAGGGAAGAAGACGATGAACAAGCTTCTTCCGACCACATTGCTTGCATTAACAGTGATGATGATTGTCATTTTATATTGTATTAGTTATGTATTATAAATAAGTCAATCCTCCATAAATAATTCATAATTAGAGTTACGTAAAGTCCGTTAACCTTTTTAATTACTTCTTTATCCTTGAGTGCCATTGATTCTCTAATGAATAATAAATTCATGAACTTAATCACGAATTGAGTACTCTTATTATTCAAGCTTTGAATCAACATTCAAGATAATTATCTATCTACTTCTTGTTATAGAAGGAATGAATTCCTTGTTATATTAACACTCCCAACTACTTACTTCATTATGCCTCCAAAATAAAAGGCATAGGATTAGATTCTCAAATTTGTACCGAGTAAATCAAAAAACATAAATCTATAACTAGGACTCTGCTAATAACTCAAGATTAAGATCATCTTATATATAACAATCGACTTGCTACATTTAATGGAAATTATTAGCTATACATATCACATCATGTCATAGTTCTACATAATCTCATTATGCATAGTGCACTCATTTAATGACTTACTACATTAACGGTTCGGATAAAACCATTCCATTCGTAATAGAAATGACCTAAATTAGTAACTTTCAATTAAGATTCTATACTTTAATTGAATAATTAATTATATGTTACTGGCTATTTTAATTATCATCCTTAAATATTATCCTCTTCTATAAAACACTTATATATAATATTTAAGGTCACATGGATAATATGAGATTTTGATGATATTCATAAAGTATTCAAAATACATACACGCGAATATGATGAAAAACAACTTTATTTATTTATAGATGTATCCTTTACAAAACATCATATACTTTAAGGATATCTATCCTAACAAGTTTATTTAGGCCTTTAGAGCAAATTGTTTCCTTGATAGACACATTGGTATGGTAGACCTAGTGGTCATCGCACATTGAACTGAACCTAAGTGCATTGATTTAATAACAATTTTGTTTCACTAAAATAATTCACTTTGACAATAATCTATGTGTAATCTAAATCTTAAAGTGGTTTCATGACTCCTTGTTTGTAACTTGTATATTTTAATATGCCAAAGGCAGGAATCCCGATGATCGAAGAGTCTATTGTCAGCATATTCAAAATGTAACCTATATTCCATGAGAGTATAATCCACGGATATGAAATCTATAGCTCTTAAACAATGAGTTAATGTTATCCTCCCAAAGACAATATTCAAGAAATTAGAAAAGAACAAGGACTTGGTAATCTGAATACATATGGTAAACGGATAATTTTATATTTGTATTTGTCACAAGTGGAATTTTTTAAATAAGTGAAATAATAGGACATTGAGATAAAATAATCGGAAGGTAAAATGGAACCAAGTCCTTTATATGATTATATGTAACCTATAGGGATAACATAACATTAGAGGTCACGGATGATACTAAAAATATATGAAGTCTCGTAATACGGTATACTATTAAGAGTTTAGCTTTGGGTCTATAATAGAGTAACACTAAAGTTAATAATTAAATAGATAATTAATTTATCTCTTGTTATTGAAGCTTGATAAATTTATGTACAATGGGTCCCAATGCTAGCTCACTAATTCTTTGACAAGTTGGTTAGATATGATTTACCATAGGTAGTACGGATGTATACATTGACAAGCCACTAACCCTGTTACTATACACACCCACAATGCAGTTGGACTGTGCGGCACTGACTCTGGAGTATTTTCTTAGATAATTAATTGTTTAATTAATTTCACAAAAACATTTATTCAAGTTAATTATTGGGATTTGAAATAATTAATTATTTAAATTTTTATTTGAATAATTAATTTAATCCTAGTTGTATTTGAATTTGAATAAAGGATAATTATTTCATAATTATTTAAATTAGAACATTATTTTAGATAATAAAATTCTAAATTAAATGGAATTATTTGAATTAAAATTATCCTAATAACATAGATAATCACAGAACTCTACAATATGTTTTGCTAGAATTCTTGAATTCTTCTATTGAGGATTAGCGTGTAACACCCCATAATGTTGGCATCTTAACTTAGGAGAAGAGAAAATTTTTTTCTTATTCTTGATAGACTTCTAACCTCTCCAATCTATTAGATAAATATAAGCCATGGGTCCTCATTTATTCTTAGACCATCATAGTGAAAATTTTAGAGAGTAGAGTTTAGATTACACACGTTTGGCAATCCTAGTTCTTTAACACTATGGTGGCTGGTAGGAGATAAGTTGTGGTAGAGATATGCTAAGTTGTGCACCTACACACAATAACTTGAAGGTTCAACAGTTGACATCTTCCTCAGTTTAGTCAGAAGTGCTAATTTCGAACATCAACAGGTACAATGAACTAGAATTCTATTTATAGTTTATCGAAATCTAAGTTAGATTCTTGGTAATTGTATAAAAAATTTTAACATTCCACTATGTCACCAAATCAATTTTTCTAACAAAATATCCAATTAAATCCCACTAAGATTGAATTTGAAATTCAAATAATTAATTACTTCAAACACTAACTTAAATTGGATTCATTATTTTCCACAATAGGATAAATATTGAAAATATCTAAACTTGCGTGCCACTAGTGGGAAGCATTTAAGAGGGGGATGAAACAAGATTTTAGTGTGGATTGATTTATAGTACAATGAGAAAAAACTTGTATGTACTAAAATACCCATAAGCTATGTTTTTTCCTTTCTCCTTCCTCCCTTCTCCCTCTCTCTCCCCCTCTTTTCCTTTCCTATCTTAATCGAAGACCTCTCCTTCCTCTTTCTCTCCCTCTTTTCTCTATTCTCTCTCTAGATCTGAACATGTCTCACTGTCCCTCTCCAAGTGATGTCGAGTATAGGCTGCCTCCAAAAGATGTCAATGTTGGATCAAAATCCAATATATGGGCTAATATATTTAATAAATGTGAATTAAAGACTATCAGATAAGGTTGCCCAATTAAAAGTGATCAATTTGGGTTTTGGGCTTTTAATGAATCATTAAGTGTGGGCCTCCTATGTGTAGAGACCAAAAGGGTAATTACTAATTTTATGATAGGCTAAATTGATAATTAAGGATAATTGCTAGGGTTTAGCAATTATATAAAGGGGTTGTGGTCCCCAAGTCAGTATGTACATTATTTTTCTGTTCCCCATCTACAGAGAGATTACAGAGCATTCTGTGAAGGAGGATTTACGTACCAGAGTTGGAAGATCCTCAACCAAAGGAATCAAGAATTACATTCAATCAATAGATTCAGGTTAGTTTTCACATCTTATTAATATTCTTGATAATTTGACATGAATGATCCTAGGTGATGATGGTTTTTATCACCGTTTTGTTCTAACAAGTGGTATCTAGAGCCTTTTCATGTGAATCATTGAGAATCAATAATTTTCTATATGTGATTCTCATTAAAAATTCTTAAATTTAGCAATTTATGGTTCTATAAAATTGTTGAATTTGAGAACAATTGTTTGAAGAATTTTTTGGTTTAATGTTTTACGGAATATATATATTCGGTTGAATTTGTTTTATGTATATACATATACGAGATTCAAGCATTTGGTTAAATTTGGTTGTTTGTGGACCTGGGTTGAATATTTTTGTATGTGCAAAAATTATTTATATATAAAGCAAATAAATCTAAAGGTGCCTCTGTTAATGGTGGCCGACGGCATCCTTACCGCCGCCGATGCAGCACTCCGTGCATGGCCGTTTGGCCTCGCCAGAAAGACAGTGCCGCAGCCTTTGGCTGCGGCAGAGCAGAGAAAACGGCAGCCTCTGGCTGCAGCGTGAGGGAGAAAAAAAAAGGGATTATTTCACATGCAGCAGGACCAGCCTCCGCCGGCGTCGATTCCTTCTGGCGCTGACCGCAGAAAAACTGCGGCCGTCTGGCCGCAGCACAGGGGCGGCGGCCCTTAGGCCGCCTGATATTTTCCTCGGGGTCGAAAGACCCCTAGGGAATCATTGGGGCTGGTCTGGAATTCAGCCCAGACCTGAGTTGTGTCTTTTACACGGGCCCAATTGGGCCCGTGACAAGTTAGAACCTAGGGGCTTAACCCCTGGGTTACTAGTTATCAAAAAAAAAAAAATTTACACGGGTCGGCTGGGCCCGTGACTGGATTAGTAAGGACACATACGGGCTGGGCCCGTGACCGGTAAGTCACCAGGGGTTCAATCCCCTGGGTGACCCAAAATTTATAAAAAAAAAAAAAGGAGGATGTCATGGGCCTAGGCCCATGACACAAAGATGAAAATAAAGGGGGGGCTGGTTTAGGATCCGGGTTGGGTCCTCTCGACCCGGTCCAGCTCTGACCTAGTCAAATTGACTTTGACTGTTGACTTTGACCAAAAAAAAATTTTATTTATTTATTTTTTTTATTTTTAATTTTGGTCATTTTTAGTGCAATTCTAAATTCAAATATTGGTATTTTATATATATTTTGAGATGAATTAATTGAAGCAACATGTCACCGAAGTGGCCTCTCTTGTGGAAATTAATTTGTTTTGGAATATAAACAGATGTGTCCATGTAACTTATGTGAATATTGACCAGCCCAAAGGAAGGCAATATTTAACAGAATTGCATGTACACCTGTAGTAATAAACACGTGATGATTATTCGGTTTTACATATGAATAATAAATCAGCCCAAAGGAAGATTTATTATTTGACATGTTCTTATTGTCAGTGTTTGATTACTACACCAAGATATCACTTACAAGTTAATATTTCTGTCCAAAGACTAAATATTAATGGAGTACCCGATATCTTGAGATGGGGTTACCTTTATTTGGATTTATTATTGTTATTATGGATTCTTATGTGAGCTTGTTTTGGGTTTGTTTGTTTTGTTCTCTGTTTCACCTACTAGTTCTACCTCTAATATTACTGCCAACATCAATTCAATTCCTATGCTGAATGGTAGCAACTTCAAATCATGGCAAGAGAACCTCTTAATAGTTCTCAGAGTCATGGATCTCGACCTTGCATTAAGGGTTTCATCTCCCACACCTCTTACAGACAAAAGTTCCTCTGATGCAAAGAGGGACATGGAAAGGTGGGAGAAGTCAAATCGTATGTGTATGATGATCATGAAGAAGGCCATTCTAGAAGCATTTAGGGGCACTATATCGGAAACGATAAAGACAGCCAAAGAGTTCCTTGAGGACATTGAGAAGAAATTTGTCAAAAATGAAAAGGCTGAAACAAGTACACTTTTGGCAAACCTCATCTCAATGAGATACAGAGGTAAAGGGAACATCAGGGAGTACATCATGGAAATGTCTCATATTGCTTCAAAAATGAGAGCACTTAAGCTTGACCTTCTGAGGACTTGCTAGTGCATTTGGTTCTTATATCTCTTCCTGCACAATTCAGTCGGTTCAAGGTGAGCTATAACTGCCAAAAGGAGACTTGGTCTCTTAATGAGCTCATCTCTCATTGTGTGCAAGAAGAAGAAAGAATGAAGCAAGAAAAGACAGAGAGTGCTCACTTGGCTAGTACTTCCAAGGACAAAGGGAAGAAAAGGAAGAAGGATAAGGAAGCTGCAGTTACGGCACCTCAAAAGAAACAACAAAAGAGACCGGTTGATCTGGAAGGTACGAGTTGTTTCTTCTGTGGAGCTGCAGGACATAAAAAGAAGCATTGCACTAATTATCACGCTTGGCGTGCTAGAAAAGGTATGCTTCTTAATTTGGTTTGTTCAGAGGTAATTTAACTTCGGTACCTGAACACACTTGGTGGATGGATTCTGGTGCAACCACTCATATCAGTGTGTCTATGCAGGGATGCCTGAGATGCCGAAAGCCAAATAATGGTGAAAGATACATCTACGTAGGCAATGGCAAGGAAGTTGAAGTTGAAGAAATAGGAAAATTTAGATTATTGCTAAAGACTGGATTTTATTTGGATCTTGATGAAACATTTATTATACCATCTTTTAGGCGAAATTTGATTTCTATTTCTACTTTGGACAAATCTGGTTATTATTGTTCATTTGGAAATGGAAAATTTAGTTTGTTTCATGATTCAAAATTAGTTGGTTCCGGTTCTTTATCAGGTTACGATAATCTTTATTTACTTGATGCAATTGCTTCATTTAATGAATCCCTGCAATTAAGTGTAACGCCCGTCTAATTTTATGTAACGGATTATGTTATGATAGATAACAACGTTAAATGTTATATTATGATAAGTGTTATGATATATAATGTGATGGTGCTAACCATTTTATTTAAAGTGTTATGACAGGTGACGCTCGCGTGGAATTGATGTGCTTAAATGTTCATGTCATTAATGTTATATGTTTAAATTATATTTTTAATGATAATTAAATGTTATGAATGATTTTTGTATTTAAGGACAGATCGACAGGCCGGACCATTCAGTTCGACAGGCCAAAATGTTTTCTTCAGAACGGCAAGCCGATGGTATATCATCGGTAGGCCGGACTTCAGTGATCGGTAGGCCGATGACAACTGACAAGTAGTCAACAGAAATTTCACAAAATTATGATAAGGTTGAATTTGTGATAAGGATAATTTATTCTGGATAATTAACATAATTATGGGATGATTTCTTTAATTTTGGTAATGAAGCATTTAACTTTTGAATTATTTGATTTAATGGATAAGTTTTCCCGTATTACAAAAGCAAAAATATGGTAACGTGAACCATTTTTAGAAGTTTTGACTATTTTTCCCTCAAACCTCTCCACTTCCCACGATTTATGCCCTGCAAATAATCAGAAAATTCTGATTAAAGAGTGTAACGTAAACAAATTCAATTTTATTTATTTTATAACGTTCTTTTCTCTCTCTCTCCCTTTCACGTATTTTCCTCTCCCACGTTTTCTCTCCCTCTTCCTATCACATTTCTTTTCTTCTTCCTCCTCTCAAATTTCCCTGCTATTCTTTTGTTAAAATATCAAAAAAAAAAATTTATTTGGAGATAATTCAAGAAAGTT
>CAMOHE010053152.1:56328-69297 GCA_946598075.1 Artocarpus hirsutus | reverse complement strand
TCTTGTACGCATGCTCTGCTTTTGAGAAGTAAAGTTGAGAATCAGATGCTGAATCTTTAGGTCATGCATTATCACATCAAAATACTATACATTTAATATATATATTATTTGATACATGTAAGAATGAAATATTATATAATATATATACATGCCATATTCACCCTGAGTGAACATAGCATTAGATTCCCCTAATCACATCACATTGCAATAGGCTTGACAAGCTATTTTTCTTTTCTTTGCATTTTTTTAATTTTTTTTCTCATAGGCATTGTTAGTATGTGTGGAGCATAATTATTACCTTGACGCATATTGCCCCTACGCAGAGGTTGTACGCGCATATTGCCCCTACGCAGAGGTTGTAGGCAAAAATTTTATGTGCAAGTTTATTTTAGTAATTTTGTTTTGTTTTTTTTTTGTTTTTAGTAATTTTGTAAACATCTTATGTATAATTATCCCGATTGTACTCTTTTTTCCTTACTAAGGTTTTGTCCCACTGGGTTTTCCTTGGAAAGGTTTTTAATGAGGCAATCGTAAATAAAATATCTCTTTTTATATTTCTCTTGACTATTCAAACTTTATATTTGTTAACTTGTTTAAAAATTCAAAAATAAAAATTAAAAATTATACGTTTAGATGAGTTAGCCTATTTAAACCTATAATGGGCCAAGATGGGCCGGCCCATTTAAACCCATGATGGGCCAAGATGGGCCGGCCTACGACACGGCCTGACACGGCCCATGTAAAATTGGCCCGTGGCCGGGCCGGGCTAAAATAATTTTAATATGGGCCGGGCCGGCCCGCGGCCCGTGTGGGCCTAAAGAGAACGGCCCGGCCCGTTCTTACATCACTACTTCCTCAACTAAAACCCACACGTCTCCCTCACCCAATTCCCGCACCCACGCACGTGCGTCGCCACCGTCTATAGGGCCATTCTCTCCTTTCTCCGAACCATCGCCGAACTCGAGCTTCTCTGTCATGGGCACCATCAGCTCCCTCCAGCTGTTCAACGAAATGTCCCAGCCATCACGCTATAAGCCCAAGCGAAAGTTATCTAGTACATCCCCACGTCGCACTAGACGCCGTTGTTTAGTGTCCAGACCGTCAGCCTCACAGCAAACTCCATCAGCATCGACCTGCCACGTGTCGTGTTTGGAGTCGTAAACGCTGGAGGCCGGTTTGCGAAGGCATTCCTACGGGTGGGCGGCTCTGGAGATAAGATTCGCGAGAATGGGTATTCATCGGGGGGGGCTATGGTGTTAGTGTTAGGTCGAAGACTCCATTGATTTGGCAAAGAGAAGAAAGGAAAGGAAGTGAGGGAAGCCCTGTTTCTCTCTTTGGGTTTTCTGCAATAATTTTCTCCAAAACCCAACATGGGGTTAGTTGAATTTTCATGTTCTTTATGTTTTTATCTTTTCATGCATTCTAATTAATGGGTTAATTTAATTTTATGGGCTTTTTTTTTTTTTTTTGTTTATTAGGTTGTTGATTGTTGAAGCAGAGCAATTAAGGCGGTGGATGAAAACTATGAAGGTGTTGGGGAAGAAGAGTGCTTAACGAGAAGGACTTAGCTCACGCCAACTACATCTATACCCAAAAGCATAAACCATGAAATAGATTTAGTTTTGTCAAAAAGTATAATCTGTTTTTTGGTAGAAACAAAAAAAGTTGTATCCAATATGTGGGTTATGTAATACTTCTTATATGTTTCTAAGCCACATTTGTTAAATTTAATTTTCATCATCATAATTTGAAGTTGAAAACAAAAAAAAAAAAAAAAAAAAAAGGAAAGGAAAAAATAAAACCAACGATTGTCACGTTAAATTATTGATTGACCCCCTCAAAAAAAAAAAAAAAAAGGATTGCAGGGGAATTGAATAAAATTTTGGCGAGTATGACGAGTTTATACTGCCAAGATTGGAAAGATGAAGTTTTTCAGCAGGGCTTGAGGTAGAAGACGACATTTTTTTCCGAGCCTGAATTCACTTGGTTTTGCTCCTCACCATCGCATTAACCAAAATGAAAGGGGCCTAATGGAAGAGTTTTTTTTATTAAGTTAAAAACCCCAAATGGAAGACGGTGAAAGTATGGGAAATAAAATTAAAAGCTAATTCATATGGAAATAGAGACACTTGGATAATTTTGCTATTAGAAAAGGCCACCTGACATGCAGGTCACTTTTTTCGTTAGGTCACTTTTTTCGTTGGGTTTTGGTCGAATTTTGATGAAAGTCCAATTGCTAAGGGTTTAACGAGTTAGAGGGCTTTGATCAAAATTTAAAAAAAAAAGAAAAAAAAGAAGAGAGAATGCAGTGTCACTTACTAATCTCATGTTTGGCTGAGTGGTTTCTACCATAAACTCAGTTATAAACAATATAAAGCTCTCACATGTTACGGTAACAATAAAAAAAATTACTATAGTGTAAAACTTTCACATGTTACAGTAAAAGTGGTTCTAACCACTGATTCCCATCACCTTTCTAAACACCCTTTAAATAGTTAAGAGATCACGATTGTAAAGTACTCTAATTTCAAAGTACAATAAGATTTTGACTATGAACAGGAATCGTTGAGTTGGATGAAGATATGTTTATATATAACAATTGAGTTGGATGATGGAAATTACAAAATTGATTCGTTATGCCAGCACCCTCCTGTATATTTAAACGTAGCTTACGTAGAATTTTTCTAGAAATCCTAAATATGTATCTGATCACGATCGGACCTCGTATCTTGCGGGAGATCTACGAGGTAATTAGACTTCTTAGTTGTCCTAGTTGTGTTGGGGAATGATCAGGTTTCTCGAGGGTAATGTCCATAATAATAGCGTATGAAGGTTTTCCGAGCGTCAAAACTTGGTGGATGCCGCAGAATTCAATTTTTTTTCATTGACACTAGAACTCATTTCTAGTACAATTATAACGTCCCAATTTCTGATTCTTTTCCTTTGTATCAATGACACTTTTCTTTTTATATACAAAAAGAGAAAAATACCACTATTTTTGACTAAGGCTCAAGATAATTTGAACCCTAAATCAGTTGTTAGAGTAGAAAAGCTTACAACTATCTAAGCTGACTTTCCTCGTCGTAACACTTGTTTTTTTTTTTTTTTTTTGTTTTTTTGGCTCAAGAGTTAATAACAAAAACAATGCAAAGCATTTAAAGTTTTCCCTTTATGCTTGGAAGCAATCTCCGTGAAGAATTTTAGCCATGCGTTATAGTTTGATTGTCATGATGGTACCCTCGAAATAAAATCAATAAAGAATGACGGGATTGAATGTGCAACCAACCACCAACGGCCCGCGTCATCCAAATCTCGGTGTCACTAGATCTAACGGTCTTAAGGGGACGTTTTAGCACAAAATATAACGAGTCAAATATTACGCGATGGTCACAAGTGATGTTGACAATTCGTAATCTTACCATATTTTTCTTTTTCAAATGAAACATGAAAACAACGAAAACCACTAGCCAATTTTGCAAATGGTTTAGTTAAATCAAACATAAGCAACATATATAGGATCTTTCTCAAAGCGATAAGAGGGTTGAAACAAAAAAAGGAAATCTCTATGCAGAGAGTAGATCACAAACTTATGCGCGTAGTATGCATTTTTTCTATCCCACAAGATGAGATCTACGACCTACGATTTCGGCACTGCCGAATCGGTCTACGGAAGTACTCGCTAAGAGGGGTCTTGGGAACTGGAATGAGTTTTCCAATTATAGCAAGAGGCCAGCTGCAAAAAGGCAACGGCAGTTAAATTTACAAGGATGCGATTCAAAAATAAATCTCGTCCACTTCTAAACTTGACTCAACTGTTGACAACTGTTTGACATTCTTTTTATTATTTTGCTGAATTTAAAAAAAAAAAATGAGTGTTGGAGCCATCCCCCTCCAATCCCTTCGTCAATTTGGAAATTATGGGGCTCATTTATGAAACGGAAAGGACATGATGTAATTCTACTCAAATTATGGAGCATATTTTTACACATGCACCACACCGAATGCCACACAAGACATTGACTGGGCTAGTTCCTAGAGTGGGGTTGTGAAGTATCAAACTCTAGATGCATCTTGAGAGGAGAAATAAATGTACCCTTATCAAATGCAAGACATCAGATAAGACAGATTGATAAAAAACAGAAAGAGTAGTCAAATTAAATGATGTAGGACTCATTATGCAAGACAAAACTGGGGTTGAGTTGACATTTGAACTGAAAAAAATAAGAAGTGGCACCAAGTTATAAACTACCTGACAATCGCAATCCCAGCGCATGCAAGCCAATATGACCATTTAAGTCTCACAGTTGAAGTAAACTTTCCAAGGAATTCAACGATGATTATCTGCAAATTGAATAGACATCTATTGATACCAAATCTCTACAAGACAAGCTAAAGAGTCATCGAAGATTATCCATTTTTGCCTCACCTGAAGAACAAAAGTAATCCCAATGATTCCCATGAAGAGGTGATTTTTAGTCACTCCACTAAAGACATTCATTTCATCAGGCTTTCGAGCATTAAACTCATTGAATATCTGCAGTTTGGACAGAAAAATTTGAGAGAATATGCTTGAGATATTATACAAATTACACTGACAGCATTACAAATAGCATCGAGTTTATTTCTATTGCTTTTATACTTACTTGGCAGAGAACAAATGCGTTGAATATTACTGTATTCTTAACATCAATAGCATGCCCTCTGGTGTAATCATTCAGACGAAGAATACTATTGCCTGAAAAATTGAGTACCAAAAGGACAGCAACTTGATACAAAGCCTGTGACAATTAAATTTTTTGTTAATTAAATTTTTTGTTACTTCTTTCAATACTTAAAAGATTAAAAAAAATTTCCAAAGACACACAGGAAATTGATACCTGTATGATCAAGTTCCTCCACATAATGTTCGTTACAAGAGGTTCCCTGTATAATAGTGAAATTACATGATAAGATCAAATAGCCATATATAAATCCTTCTTCCTTTCTCTCTCCTTTTTTTTTTCCCTGCCCTTTTAGGACAACTCAAAGTAAATGCAACTACGGCCTCGTAAATACATTCAAGACTGCAAATACACACGCTACTATCTTATTTCCAGGAAAGAGCCTAAATATCAAAATCTAGAAAAAACCGCAATTTGAGAAGGAATAGTCAACCGCAAATAAGCACGGTGAAATGAAGATGAAACACATTAAATCCTTGCCTTCTTTGCTTTTCCCACTTTTCCCCTTTCCTTTTCCCATTAGGGCAAAGAATATTGCCTAACAAAACTAAACTTCTTAATGTAGAGTTGGAGAATGGACAGAACTTATAATTATACGAGAGAAAAAACAACATGAATCCAAATGGTTTGTAGAAAATAAAGCAAGCGTCAAGAGAAACAACTAGCTCATACAAAAGACAATATGATTGGATTTGAGTAGCACCAAGGAAATGACAAAATACTATGTTCATAGCATCAAAAAAAGAAAAAAAAAATGATGATAATAATAAATGACAAGTTAAGATTAAAAAAAAAAATTGAAAGCGAAGCTCAAGAAAAATGAAGGCTCATCAAAGTACATGCTTATTTTTCCCAACAACTAGAGCCAGCAACAGATGCATATCATAATTTTCCAACTATTTGCAACACCAAACAACAAAATTTTTTTTTGACAATATCAGCTTAATCACATTTTTCTTAGATAGAGAGAGAACTTGAGCACGTTTTACAAGAACCTTCCTTAAAATAAAACATGATGAAAATTACTAGAATATGTGTGCAACAGAATTCAAGGAACCATATACTCAAGAAAAGATAATCCATCAGTAGAATCTTTTCATACATAAAAGCAGATGTAACCATACGCGTGATAGCAGAAAGCCACAATAAGCAGAACATGAAAAGAGCTTGAAGCAAGCAAACTGTCAAACCTTCGCCCAACTGGTGATCTGTGCATGAGGTGGTCTGTAGGTGGTTCGGTAGCCAATGCAAGTGCTCCAAGAGTATCCATGATCAAGTTAACCCACAGAAGCTGTAGAAAACACATCACTCATTTGTAAGTTTATAGTTTGATTGAACATCAGCATACGGTACATTTTAAAGCCTAAAGGAAGATAAGCAGCAAAATCCCTATATTGAAGGATAGTAATATATATAAACAACATATAAACCAAAATTTGGTGTAACAAATACTTTCTTAATTTAGGTTAAAGAAGCCAGGAATTAGTACTACAATGTTGCTCATATCATGGAATTTGTAATACAATCTTAGACACGGTTTTGCAACTGAACGGACTTCTTGAAACTTTGTAAAACTTAAATTTTTGTTTTTGAATGACGCCTAATTCTCTTTTTTTTTTTTTTTTTTTCCTGATAAGAAAATGAACTTTTATTAATGAAAAGGATTTGCAAAAGAGAACTAGTTGTCCTCGATTCCACAAAGAAGATGGAAACAAAAATAGCAAAGAAAAACTCAGTGCAATAGCAAAAAGAAACTATGCTGCTGCAAAAGAGGGTTCCATTCCCTTTGCAAGTCCAAAAATGAGAAGGCAGCAAATTCTTTACCTTGAAATGTCCCTAGATCTACCCAATATTTGATTCTGTCAAAACTACAGCGAAATCACCCTCTGATGCCTTGAATATGCGTTTGTTCCTTTCTAATCCTCTTTCATTTTCCACTAAAGTTCTAATTGTTTACGTAAAACAAAATCCATACACATGCACTGGTTTATTAAAAAAACCCATGTCAACCCGTAGCATGTAATTATCACAAAAAGTCCCATTGAAAATGACATAGTTGAAAATTGATATTGGATAAGACGGCTTATTATTAATTTTATTAGTTATAATTCGAAGCAGTATATGACATCAATCAATTTCAAAAGTCAATTTTTTGGTTTTAGTTTAATTAAATCTGTTTAAATTATTAAATTCCAGTTCGTCACCAATAAGTCCCAGTTTGTCACCAAACCCGGTTTTGGGGTTTGACAACCTGTCAAGAAAAATAGAATCTGAGGTTCCCGGATGCTTTTCTTTTGCCTTCAGATTCAAGAACATTCCAACACGTTCAAAGCTGAGTGCATAACTGGATAATTGCTACATAAAAAAGCACATGTGGAGGGGGGGGTTGTGTTTTAGAAACCAACCTGTACTGCATTTAGGGGAACATCACCAGAAGATACAGCCGCCACAACATTAATTACAAGAGCAGCAACATTGACGGTAAGCTGGAACTGAATAAATTTCTGAATATTTGCATACACAGAACGCCCCCATCGAACAACCTACATAAAATAGACAGAGGGATGCATGCAGAATAAGGAGTTAATCCTTGCTTGTCTCAAGACCTTTAACAAAATCAATTATGATCAACCCCTTCATCAAATATATTTATTTTTAAATCCACATGAAGGCTGGCTTTTTGGATCAAATGTTAAAACTTTTCAAGAATAGAAAATACATTCCATCTCTCAAAGAATCATTATCCATAAGATATTAAGCAACATAATAACATTACAAACGAGAAGAACACAGTAAATTTATAAATAACAATAAAATCATAGTATTTATTCCAAAAAATGGCAATAAAATTTGAACTAGTTAATCCTTATGGCAAACAAAAACACAAGGGGAAAAGTAAGAGATTTCATAACATGCGCGCTGCCAAATATATAAAAGAAATGCTTACTCACCTTGACAACTGAAGCAAAGTTATCGTCCAAGATGATGATATCTGAACTCTCTTTCGCAACTTCAGTGCCTTGAATGCCCATGGAAAGACCAATATCTGCCTAAAATTCAAAATGATATAAATGCAATTAACTATGACCAGAAAAGATGGCAACAGTGAAAATAAGGCCAGCTGAATTTCTAGAAGATACAAAAAAATTGAACATGTGCACGCATGTGTATATTCTATTGCACAAAAGGCACTAAAAAAAAAGTAACCAAACATCTTGCCGTTGGCAAAGATGCAGAACTGAAACATAGTTCAATAATGACGCACACAATAATGACTCTCACTAGGAACTTTCCTATAAAAAGCAGGATACAAGCATGGTTTAAAATTGCTTTTATTAAGGCACGCCTCACACTGCGGTGCACGAGGCTTAAGCCTCATGGTGCAGAACAGAAGTGTATGTCTCTCCGAGTAGAGGTGTGCCTTATGGCTAAGCCTCAACACAATTGTCAGAGGCCTAAGCCTCCCAGTTTTCTTAGGTCTGGAGCCCAAATGTGATATTACAGCCAAAAGAAGCCCAAGTTTTAAACAAATAGCACATTGCTGCTGCTGATAAAAGACCCTAGAAAACTAAGAGAGAAAGTGATTTTCATTAAAAAAGGGAAATTGAAGCAAATAGCATTTTTTAAAACTTGAGAAAGTAAATAGAGAATCAGTACATGACACATAACTTCTAAATTTGAGAAGATATAAATTTCATAATCTATATATACGTAATTTAAAAGTTTTGAGGCTTATCGCTCGCCTCACGAAAAAGAGAACACTAAATACCCAATTGCTGCACAATTTAAAAGCTTGGATTCAGGTATGATAAACCGCTGCACTCAACAAGCAAACTCAAAAGAATTAGCAAAGCAATGAAAAGTGAGCAAATATATGCAACGAGACTTGACACAATAGTGCACTGCAGCTTGAGATATTGTACCAACCAGGCAACCAAAATGATCCATTGATGTTCTCCAATACTAAAACTAGAGCTAATTAGAAGATCCATCTTGAAATATCATACAGCAAATTGTTAAATGCACAAACCTCATGAAGTGCAGGGGCATCATTAGTGCCATCTCCTGTTACAGCAACAACATCTCCCCCCTTACGTAATGCTTGTACAAGTAATAGCTTGTCATTTGGGGAAGACCTTCCCATTACCTGCACAAATCCATTAATTTAATGCTCATTTCATAATCTTTTGAAGAAATGTGAAAAGCACTCCTACAAGTTTCGTTAACACTAAGATGGTCAACTTTCACTGAAGACGCATAGATATCACATAGCCAGAATTAAAGCTTTTGAAACTATACCGTTATTCTCTTGGCAACTTGTTCCCTTTCCTTTTCAGGTAATGCACGGAATTCCTTCCCTTCAATTACATTAGGATGAGTAGCCTCTTCCATTGAATGAAGTATTCCACACTCTAGAGCAATTGCTTTTGCTGTTTGAAGATTGTCTCCAGTAACCATGCGCACCTAGACAATGAAAAACATAAAATTCCCACTTCATTTCTTTAGTCAATGATTAATTTTTTCATATTAAAATATCATATATACAAGCCGAAACAGATATCTAAACCCCAAGGCTTCTAATAGAAAATTTTAGTAGCGAACTAGCATTCTTAACTAGTGTGCACCATGATGACAATAATATTGGATGTTGATACATATGCTACGCATCCTAGAAATATTTCCTTAAACTAAATTTAAACCCCTTATCACCATTTTGCAGTAATTTCCATTAAAAGAATTCCAGATTGAAATCAATCTAAAAAAGGATTTTGCACAAAAGAAGAGCAACATTATTTGGTGACGACCATTTATGTTCAGATAAAACAATACATTAAAGGTAATGATGAGATAAATTAGTAACAAATGCACTTATAAATATCAATAATCATACAAGGATAGTATCAAGAATATCTGGTAGAATACCTTAACACCAGCTTCTGTGCATATTTTCACTGCATCCTTGACTCCAGAACGACAAGGATCCTGCATACAGAAACAGTACTAGGTTAAAGATCATAGATATCAGAATGTAAAGCCCAATAACTACAACATTATTTTGCAATAGTGAGCATTTTATGCACATGAAGCTAAATGCATCGAAAGTTGGTCTCTGCCAAGTTGCATAGTACATATTCAAACCGGTCTCAGGAACAACAGAAGAGTACTCAAATTCTAACATACTACTACACGTATGTATCAGTAAAATGATAACAGTACAAGGCCACAGGCTACTCTAATCCTAATTCCAGCTACTTGACAAAAGAGCACTGAAAGGTTTTGCTAAAGATTTGAACGTTAATGAATCAAGGAATTGAATTCTAGCTATGTGATAGGAGGATAAATAGTTGTATTATTCTACGATTGACTATTTTTGTTTTGTTTTGTTGATTTAGTTGATTTTGGAAGTTTTTGCCCTTGTGATTGTATTGTTTTTTCCGTCCAAGAGGATCCCTCATCCTCTTTCTTTGTACTTGACAAGATTATCGACCAAAGGTTTTTTCTTTTGTGTGTGTGTGTGTGTGTGTGTGTGTGTAAAAGAATAGAGGAATTGAGTGCATTTCCATGTGCAGTCAACTTCAAAAGCTAAATATACATGGAATTGATCAACGCAAATTCATTTCTGGGGCATAAAAGAAGCATGACCTTAAGCATTGACCTGACTCAAACAGTGTGATCAAAGTTTACCTCCCTAATAAAAAAAATCATTAAAGCTAATGAAAACACTCACGTTGACCTTTTTGAGAAATGAACATATCCAAAGTCAGCCACAAAAACAATGACCAATGGACAGCAATAATGATTATAAACCAGAACCAGATGGTATCTAGTTATTAAAAAAAAAATTAAGGTATGCACCGTGGAATGAAAATGTAGTTTCTATGCATACTTTTATTCCAACAATAGCAAGCAAGACGAGGTCATCTTCAGGTAACGTCCATTGAGCCAATTGTTCTTCCTCAGTAGGAACTTTCTCCAAATCATAGGCTCTGTATGCAATGGCTACGCATCGCAGACTTCTTGCAGCCATGTCATCAATAGATTCCTTGAAAAATTCCTGCAAAAAGAATAGGAAAAGAAAATTGAACATAAAATTGACAGAAAATTTAGTCTCGGTTTAGTTTAAACATGATTCTCGATATTCAGGCTTTCTTGCAAATGTATTGGTGTTTTAAATCCGACACTTAGGCAAGGTAAAATTCATCTCCCTGTCCTCAGTGATAAATATAAATAGTGCATTATTATTAGCAGGACAATAAAATACATGGAACTTTTTGACAACAGAGACACAGAACAATTGTACATGAAACAACCCTCATAATCACCATCGTAAGAGATCTCATAAGAATCACATTTTCATATCACCATATATACAAAGCACACACTATCAAGTACACAAAGCTCGCCTTATACATTTGGGAATATATAAAACACTCGATCCACTCCTGGTAAGTCTGAGATATTAATTCAATACATCTTCCAACTGCCAACCATAACATATAGACAATCTTTAGTATTAACCCATCTTAAGCAGCTTTCACAGCTTCAAATCACATCAAGCATCTCATGGATTTTTACAAAGATTAAGTCGTGTAAGCAGTTATTCAGGTTCCTCAATACAAACAGAAGTGAGCTAATTGAGTGCTTTGCCATAACTTCTTTGGTATATGTTGTATTTAAAAATGTTTCCATAATTTTCCATTGTTTCGGTATAATTTTCTCATACATTGTTCTCAAGATTATATTGCTACTTTGGAACAAATATATAATTCTTACGATGCTTTAATTACATAATTATACTTCCTAGTTTAAATTATTTCTAAATTTGTTCCTCTACTTTTAAAACTACGAGGGTATCCATTGTATTTATAAGATAATTTCAATTTCATCCTTCACGTCCTTTGGGAAAAAAATTGACAAAACAACATAACTCACCTCAAAAAAATTATGGGAAATATTTTATGGATTTAAAAAGAAATAAAATCCCTGAACCAAGACATCAAATTTGGGAGAAAAAACCCCTTCAGTTTTATGCTTTTTTAGATATAAAATATTTTTCAGCTATAAATAGGTCTAAGGGTATACTTGTCTTTTCTCCTTGTTTTTGGGTCCACAAAGTGTGCTTAGTATGAAATTGAAACAAATGCTTAAAATTCAAAAGATATCTTTGTAGTTTTTCAAAATAGAAGAACAAATTAAGAAATAATTAAAAATATGAGGTAAAATTAAGTAACTATTACAATCTTACCTCGTTTGCATGGATGGACTGCACACAACCATTTGAGTCAAGATACCCTGTACATGAGGCCAAAACTATCTCTGCTGCACCCTTCCAATGTATGTGAACTTTTGAATTCGCCTGCCAATAAAATATATAATTTTATTACACAATGCAATCAAACGATAGAAGGGCTGCTACACTTGGAGAAATGCTTTTCCTGTACCTAAGTTACATCTCTGAACAATTTTACAATGAAATAGGGAATTTAGAGAGGCTTCAATTTAAAAAGCCGTGTGAAGATCAACAGTTAAGAGGAATTAAACTTTACAACTTCGGGCAAGTTTCAAGCTTGTGATAACTAACTTTGAAATATTGTTGAATAAAATGAATCCCTTACCTGTTTCACTGCAACGCCCCCCCTCTTTTTCTCTGAGTTGAACGGGAAAACATGGAGAACTGTAGTCTCTGATCTAATGATGTCAAACTTCATCCCCAACTACAACACATATGTTGACAATTTGAACATCTTCAAAGGGAAAAACTTTGTATGTACTAAGATACATTAAAAAATAGGGTACCTTCACAGCCCAAGAAAGTATAGCTTTTTCTGTGGGAGATCCGGAGATCTCTACATCACCGCCACCCTGCTAAAATAAAATGCAGTTAAACACAGATTTGAATGTAAGATCAGGAGAACTAACTAATAAAAGCTTCCAGCATCCAACAGTAAAAAAGAGCAAGCACGTTGGAAGTTGAAAAATAAACAACATATGCACCATTGATTCTACTTTGCTACAAGGCAATGATAAATTTTAACGTAGTATATTTGGCTTTTAGCAAGTTTCAGTAACAATAATATATTCCGCCTCTCAAAAAGTATGTTCCGCCTAAAAAAGTAAAAGTAGTATATTCCTGTGTACTAAATTTTGATCAACCTGCATAAGTTTTAGCCAACGTGGGCCAACATATAAAATAAAATAAAATAAAAAATGAGATAGGAGGGGAAGAGAGGGGGGGGGGGGGGGGGGG